>OMNN01028559.1:0-19799 GCA_900302755.1 Chromis chromis | reverse complement strand
GTAAGGGGGGGGTCATTTTTGTGTCTGACGATTGGTTGTCGGTGGTTTTGACAGACATGTTGTTATCTTCTGTTGTTTCTTGTTGGCTCCAGCTTCTACTCATCGTCATGGTTAGTGTTTGAATTTGGAGGCTCCCCTGAGTTACCGACAGGAATGTGCTGCTGAGAAGACAAGGGACCCATCAATCAAACTACCAGGATGTTGCAAATCAATAGCCAGAAATTTTCACGGTTTATCGCATGGTCTCAATGTAATTTTCTTGCACTCAAAAAAGACCAAATGGTATGTGACAGCAGCAAAGCTGAATAATGGATAATTACCCTCTGTGTAATCCCATCTCATTTCAGTATATCATCCTATTGTCTGACACAGCCCCCTCCTTTGCACACAGTCCCTGATTTTCAGGGAGTACAGTATCAAGTTGTGTCCAAAACCTCAGCATCCTGATGAAGGCCCCAAAAACAACTAAGGCAGGATCTTAGCATGTCCCCTGTGGAGTAGTGTGGTGATTTATCTTGATCGCCTTGGCTGCCCAGAAGTACAGAAGGGAGTGTGTCGCATCATAATTCATCCCACCCCGAGCCAGTAGGGAAAATGCCAGAGATGCAAATACTAACTTGTTGGTCAGGTAGAAGGTGAGGCAGACAGAAAGGGAGCTCGAAGTTGGAGGATGGTTATGTGAGCTGGGCTTCAGAACATGTTGGATAGGCAGCATCTTGTGGAAAGGAAAGTGGATAATTTTCAAAGTCATCAAAAGACCTTGTAAAATGTCATTAAACTTTGGGAAAATGAAAATATTCATACCTATATATTAAGGCATATTTCTTTTTAGGGATACATTGGTTAAATGTTTATGCAGCTATATATTTTTACCTCTTAAGGTTGTGGTACACTAAACTAGCTCATTCAAACAAAGGCTCTTTGGAATGCAGAGCACACCTTTAAACAGTTTCTTATCAAAGAACGCTCTTTCACTTCTTACCAATCACTACATGAAGTGCTTGTCACACATAGAGTCACACTTTATTTGAAGCGTTCTGACCCGATTATTCTTTATAGACCAATACAATGATGAGATGATGACATCTGTGCATTTGTGTTAGAGGTGAAACTAAACCTTGCACTAAAACAGCCAGTGTCAACTTCATTATTTTCACAATGTGGTTCTTGATATTAGATCAGTACTGCAGTAAAAAGAAACTTCAGTTCTACTCAGTGTTACCCTACCTCTAATTGTACTGCAGTCTGCCCCACCAGTAGTCAGATGTACATGCACTGTGGTATGCACTTACTCATAGAATTACTCAAATGCTCAACAAGCTGTGCCTTGTCCAAATCACTTTTTCTCACAACAGAGTTTTAACAATGGAACAACAGAGAGCATGTAATCACACAGTACAGAACAGAGAGACAAATAGCAATTACCTGGTTGAAAGTATGTCATCTACTGGCTCACACTGGCTTCCCATCCTTCTATGCATCGTTATTTGTCCTCAAGTATCATCCTTACCAGGACAAATGGCAAGGCGTCTTTATTTGTACTGTTTCCCATGTCTTAGTCAATTTCCAACACCCACCCATACTGTTCAGGTATGATGATGACTTCATTACATTGCAGCTACTGATTAAAGAGACACTGCTCTCCCTGGGTTCTGAGCGCCTCCAAAAGCTTCCTATTCAACCTCTGCGACTGCAGTCAGTGGAAAACACACAGACTTCAAGTAACATCTTGTCAGGAAAAGGGTGGACCAACAAGGTTTCAATAATGGTACCTGCCAGACAGAGCTATCATTTGCATCCTCCTGACAGGCAACGGTAGTAAATTTCACCTTATTATCATGGCTTCATATGCACTCTTGGTCGTTTGAGTGATTTACTGCAGCTAGAGCAGTGTGCATCGACTTGCTGGTTTGCTATCGGCCAAGAAACAAATAACCATTGTTGATGGATTGAGGTTTAAAGTAAAATGTTGCAAAATGGTTTCGGTAGGTGCAGCATGGAGGGAAAGGCATTTTCATTACAATGAAAGTTAAATACATTTCTTTTTAAAACAAGTTCGCACTTGAAGTTCTGATGACATTTTCCCTTCAGTGAACATCTGAAACATGCCGAGGAAGCTCACAATGCTATTCGGGGTAGCTCGTATTACCTTAGCAGTAAATGCAGATAAATAAATAATAAACTAATTGGAAATTGTTTTTGAAATATTTTTTGAATGACATTCTATATTTGATATTGTCAACAGACCCCCACCCATCCAAAAAAAGTAAAATCCTACAATCCTACTAACAGGTATTTTGTGTGGCTGATGATTTATCTTACTCCTCTGTGCTCTATTTCTGTCAAGGAACTATTAAAAACACATCATTGAGCCACACGGTTGAAACTGAAACTATATATCTGTGAGCAAATGGACTTTAGTTGGAGTGTGAAAAGCAGTAAAGTATTAAGAAATGCTTGAGCTTATTGCTGGACTGGAGTCTTTAGTGGGATTTACTAAAAATAAAATGAAATAATACAATAATACAAGTCCTATCCTTTTAAAACATGCCATTTTTCTGACTCTACAAAATATTTCAGCCATATACGGTTCCTGTTAAACCTACAGGCAATCTGGCACCCATTGTGATCCATAATTAAATCAGCATCAGTCCAAGATGGAGGTAATAATGAAACATGCTAAACAGATTTTAGCATTACATTAGGCAATGTTTCTTATGTTCTGTTCATTCAAGAAAACCTATTAGACTGTATTGCATTATATCTTTATGATTTAGCTACACTAAATGCTGGGAATCCCACTGTGCAATTCCTTTGATGAGGTTTGAGTCACCAAGAAGAGAGCCAGCATCAGTGCCAGCTTACCCAGGTAGTCCTTCAGTGAGGCTCCCGAGCACTAATCTGAGGCGGCAGTGCCAACCTCTCTGTATGCTGCTTAGCGGCGGACCAAGCGAAGCGTGTTTTTGTGTATGAGGCGTCTGTTTCTTCTCACTTCTCCCCTCCCGCCCAGAACAGAGGGCTCTTTATGGTTGTTTGTAGGGGAAGAGTGGGCCTAACGGCAGAAAGTTGGCCCTCAGACAAGGTTGGTAGTCTGCAGGCGCTTACTGGAAATTGAGCGAGGGTCTGGGCAGGGCTGGGCTGGGTGTAGGTTGGCGTCCGCTCAGAGACAGTGAAAGAGAGAGACTGAGCAGGGAAACTCTGGAGGGAGGATGGGGGAGGGTGGAGGTGGGTTGGGGAGTCCATCGCAGCCCTGCTAGGTCTCCAGCCCACCTTTCATAGCCACAGAAAGTAGCTACAACCTGGAGCTGCTCCACTCAATCAAATGATATGACTTCCCTGACGGATCTTTCTTCACATGTATGTCACTTACTTCACAAACAAATGTTGGATATAAAACTGGCCTTGAGAAAGTCCCATTTCCATATGTAACTAACTAACATAACTGTATTGTCTAGATGAACCATTCTTTACACCCTCTTCTTACACACACACATGTTGTGTACCCAGCCTGCAGTTAATGCTGCCAAGAATCAAAACCACACATATAAACACTCATTTGTTCACAGCAACCATCGAGCTGCTAAAGTGTCAGCTTAAACAGTGTTTGCCCTGAGTCACTCAAAAATAGAGCTTTTTATTACGTTGCAGTGTAGTATAAGAATGTTGCCGACAGACGGACTGAAGTGAAGAAAACTGAGACCGAGAAAAGGAATAGATTATGTTATTAAGTTAGCTGAATTGAGACAATGAGTATGTAATCACTGAAAGATTTTAACAAGGCCAGCATAAAGTTACTTGGGTTTCCTAATTCAAAACATAATGTAAGAATAAATATGGAAGCAAAATGGCCAAAGAAAAAGTAAAAATGTTGAACTGACAGTGAAGTGACCTCAAACTTGAGTTAAATTTTTACAGGAGCCTAGAATGCCTAACATTTTAGTCATTTCTTACTCAGACTCATTGTGCGAGGCCCTCTTTTACCCCCACTGTCAGCATTATAGTGAGTCATTAGTCTGGTCATTTCTTCTGAAGGGAGGCCTCCTCTGCCTTCATAGCCGTCTCGGGGTTTATTACCCTCATCGTCCTCCTCCTCTTGTCTACCGCTACCCTTCTTTAGAGAAAATGATTGATGACTTATGGTTAGTACACTTCGTATGATTGCAGAAAATGAAAAATGCATTATGTCTGTTATCCAGTAGTCCACTTTCATGAATACAGTGGGTTGTAGTGTTAGTTAATAGCAGGAGGTAATTGATGTTGTTGTTAATTAACTAACAGAAGTTTATGAACCATTCCATCAGTGATAATGTGTTGTCTTCTGGTTATTTTAATCTGTACAACCAGTGCAGATGCAGTTTTAACCACAAGACTGCTTAAAAGTGATTCCTGTTACAGTGTTAGCTGACAGACTGTTATATTGCTAACTAATAAACTGTCATTCAACCTCCTCTCCAATAGTCATCATGTCTCCTGATTAGCTGTCTCTCTGAGAGCGGAGTTTCTACCAGGTGTTCGTACCACACACTGAGGGAATGACAGGCCGCTTATCAGAGCTAAAGCAAACTAGGTCGACATAAGTACTGGTGCCCCTTCAAAAGGTTGTGCCACTGCCAGCGGCCAGCAGACGTTTCTATCTAGAACTCAGCCCCTCAGGGCCATCAAGGCTTACAACACCCACTTGTCTGCGTTCTTGCAAGTAGAGCCGCCAATTACCTGCCAGAGATGACAAATTTATTGTATAGCCTGATTTGACCGGCAGGCTCATGGGAGAACTTCAGACGAACTTCTAGCCAAAGGTGGCTATAGGCAGTTACATAAGCATCAGGTTGTGTTCTCTTATCATGCACTATGTAATGCCTGATATGAGAGACCCTGTAGTTTTGCCCACCCAAATAGACAGAAAATACACTTTGTTGTAGCCTCATAGTTGAAAAACCTTGGTCTCGACTTGTCTGTAGCTTTAGGGCTTAATAGCAGAAGGTGAACAAAAGGGGATTATTATGTATTAGCTGTGGGACTGGGGAGGGGAAAGGGTGTAAGTGGATTGAGACTGCAGACACTTTTGTGTAATAACAGAAGTTAAGGCTTCTCAATGAACATACCACTGAAGATCACTCAGGATGATAACCAAGCACAAAACATGTAGTCAAATTAACTTAGGCTGTCTTCACTCCATCAATCTCCTGTTGTCTGTCTTCTCTTTCTCTTAATCTATGACCTTCCTCCTCAACCCCCTGTCCTTCTCTCTCTGTCCCTTATCGCTGTACAATTCAGTTTATCTCATTGAAATTTGTCTAATTCTCACCTCCTCTCCACAGACCTCCAGGACTGACGGGCAGTCCAGTCATCTCAGATATTTCTCTGATCCGTCTATCACCCCATGCGGCGGCTGGGACTGGGGAGTCACCATTCAGCCCTCCACATCCTTACGTCAGCCCTCACATGGAGCACTACCTACGCTCAGTACATGGCAGTCCCACCCTCTCCATGATCTCGGCTGCCCGAGGACTGAGCCCTGCTGAAGGTAAGATTTCCCCCACGCACCGGCACTGTGGAACCACCAAAATGTTAACTATAGACTTAACATCTGCATATGCAAATATAGCAGAAACTGAGGTATGGACCTCAGACCATGGTGTTAATTTTGAACTTATGCTTAACTGTATATTACAGTATCCCACTGGGTTGCACTGGGCAGTGATTTTTCTTACATTCTGGTGTAACCTACATATCAAGTATCCATTTATCTATCTGAAGGTTGATTTATGTCAGATGCAATCGAGTTGTACGACAAGTTTCTTGACTGTGGTGGAAATCAAAAGTACTTGTAGTTGTTCGAAACAGACAATCTCAAAGAGAGTGAAAAGCCAACCATCCTAGACAGTTGAGAGACATATTATATAAGGATGGGAATTGTCTTTCCCAGAAAACATTCGTAGTGTTGTACTCAGTTGTAAAGGTGAAAGTAGCACACATACTGTAGTTGTCTAACAAAGGAGAAAAGAAAGCTGAAGAAAGAAATTTGAATCTTCTTTCTTACCTCCAATGCCCAATAACAGTCTGACGGGGTGTCAATGTTGTGCTGTTTTTGTTAAAATACAGAAGTGGTTGGACACAGCCCACTAACCAGATGCCATAAGGTGCTGGTGGGATGGGCGAATTGTAATTAGAACTCTGATTTATTTATTTTTCTTTAGTATGCAAATACTTAAAAAATAAATGTGTGTGTTCTTACTTACATGTCTATATAGTTAATTATCTATGGAAAGCCCTAGAAGGTAATGTGAGAAAAAATCTGATACCTTTTAAGCGCTATGTGATGACATGTGTTGTAAATATGCGCTATATAAATAAAATTGAATTGAATTGAATTTCACTTCACATGCACATTACTGTAGATGCTTAGCTTCCCAATAGATTACAATCACCATCATGTATCTGTAAGATGGAAACACTCAGCCTTAGACTTCTTATGGTGGATGTAATGTATACAGACTGAAGAATAAACTGTCTGCCAGTGATGTGGAAAATCATTTAAACTGCGACTATTCGGCAACTGCTATGACCAGTTAACATTAAGGAGGTGTGATTAGAGTTGAGCGGGTTTAGAATTTATGTATCCTGTTCCCTATAAACCAACTCTGTGTGCTTGGCTGTAGCTCACTGCAAGCATATGCACTTTAGTTTGCACATATGATTATTTAGCCAACAGTGAGTAATTAGTCTTACACCTTATACAGTCCCCTAAATAAGGTACTGAAGCACACCTTTCATCAAGCATGTTATGGTGTTTTTGCATGTGTGTGCATGCTCATGATTTGCAGCTGTATCGGGCATACGCTTGGCAGTGCAGGCAGCTTGCCTGCTCTTTTGTATAAGTGTTTGGGCAGTGGGAACCATGGAAAGTAGTGCAGACACAAACACTCGGTGCGCCTTAACTATTGAGTCCACACGATGACAGACCTGTCCTCGCTACCCCTGTTCAAACAACAGGTCGGAGAAGAGAGGAGAGTGCACCAGTACCAATAAATCACCAAGCACATGCTGCTGGCACATAAGGCCTCCCCACCTTTTAAGAGAAGCAATGCGGAAGAGATGCTGTCACTGATAAAGTGGCAGGAAAGTATGGCACCAAATGGACGGCACTCTGCAGCTCTGCAGAACATAAATAAAGTCAGTGGAATTATAGAGCTCAGTGAAGCATGTGTAAACTTCTGATAGGGATACATGGGTGCCTGGCATGTGTTGAAGGTTATTTGTGAAACCCTAACCTCTTTATGTATACTATATAAATTACAATAGCCTGTAGTGCAATTCCATATATACATTTGTTAATTTGTTTCAATCACAGTTGTAACATCTTGCAGGCGGTTGCACTCAAAAGGGGCAAAAGTACAAGAAAAAGAAAGAATTTGTTGTCAAGGGAAGCAGTACAATAGACTGGAGTCTTCCCAGCAGTCACTGGGCGAGAGGTGGAGTACACCCTGGACAAGTTACGTCCACGTTAGAGTCACCAGTTAACCTATCATGCATGTCTTTGAACTGTGGAAGGAGCACCCATTGAAAATCCACACAGGCACAGGGACAGAGGAACTGTGTTTGGAAAACATTTCTACTTTCTGCCAGCGTAACTTTATGTCTCATTTTACTGATTGATAGTCTAGCTGCTGCCTCTTATCCCTTTGTGTTCATAAGTGAGGTCACACACACAAAAACACAATTTTTACTCTGCGGAGGTGGAAACGTGATCTGGCAGCCATGGAGAAACCAAAGGAGTTCGCCTGGGTTGGTGCTCCTGCAGCACAAACACGCTGCCTGTGCACTGTTACCACAGCCATGGCCTAATAGCTTCTGATGGATCCAGATTTTTTTGCTTTATGTGTGTGCTTATGTGTATGCGTCTGTGTGCGCTGAGGGTAGCAGTGGGCTGTGGTTTTGCTCCCCTACTATACCCCAGTGATCCCAACCCCCACTTACCCCCATGTTTCCATCAGCATGCATATTAATCCACCATCAGCCCACACCCCTGTCAGCTCCAAACACCCATACCGAGTGGGGGAAGGAGGGGGAGGAAGCAGGAAATGGAGGAAAGGGGGACACGGGCCCAGTTAGAAGTAGGAAAAAGTAAAACCAATCCATCTCTCACTCTTATAGTTCCTGACGTTTTTAAATGTGGCTTTACTGGGTGCAGGTGTTAACACATTTTTACGTCAATATTACTTTTGCTCCTGCAGAGTTTAAGGCTTCCTCAGCATTATGACTGTGTGTGTTTGTGCATCTGTGTGCACCTGCACCCTCTGTATGACTTAAACCTGTCAAACATAATGCATACACAACACTAGAGTGTTGTAGGAATGTGGTATTCCTTCCCCGAGTAGTCCCCCTCTGTTGCCCTGCTCAGTCTCTTGTTCTGCTTCCTTTACTCTCTAGAGAAATTTTCCCATAACCCAGCAAGCCTCAAAGACATCAGACATCTTTTATCAAAGACTCATGCCCCGGGGCCATGTAGGCAAGCACAAATCTTCAAATCTGTAAAACAAGCCACTTGTCTCCTCTGTTGAGTCCTTCTTGTAACCTTCCTGTTCTTGCAAATGTTCTATGAATGTACAGGAAAACAAAATCAAAATGTATTTCAATCAACTCCTCTGACTTGTCAAAATTCCTTTAGCATCATTCACAGGGTTATAGTGACCTTCACACTGAAGGATGAGCAGGACAGTTTCTGGCTTTGGTTACAATATTACATTACAGGACAAGAATACTCTGACATGTGTTGTTTTTTTTAACTTAAAGAAGCAGTTTACCCATCTCCTCATTTTTCTGATGCAGTGACCCATGAACACTTGAAGGACCGGGCCCTGTTCAGTCTCCCTCCTCCACCACCAGGGGCCAACCCCACAGAGTACTACCACCTGATGGCCAGTGCCAGCCAGAGGTCGCCCTACGGTGACCTGCTGATGCAGAGCGGGGCGGCAGCAGCAGCAGCAGCAGCGGCTGCAGCTCATCTACCAGACTACATCAGCCCTGTAGACGGTGAGCAGGAGAAGGATTACTGCATTTCACTTGATAAAAATACATGTTTTCCTCTGCCTGGCATTTTATGAATTTATAGGCCAGTGAAACAACACATTTACAGTTACAGTTTAGTATTCATGATGTGACAATTGCTGTATAAGCATCAATAGCAAAAATGATCATGAGACTGTGGGTTTGGGTCTCGATAGCAGTTTATCCCATCTTCAGATTAATCTGAATCTGTTCAAATTGTTGGAATTTTTCAACACTTTTCTTCCATCGAAATGCAGCATATTTAGGTTTTAGTGGAAGATTCTAACCCCTGAAACTAACATAAAACAATTAGCAAGGTTGTTGTTTTAGCTACGTTAGATGTACATTTGGTTTTGGCCTTCAAGTCATTTAAGGCATCTTATAAACCTCGTACCAGAGCCAGAACACAACCAAAGAGCTTGCTCAAAAGGAACCCTAACCCTATTCTTTGGATATGTTGGTATTTCCTAAATTAAACTGTATTGAATTTATTTTATTTGAACATGTAAAAGCTTACAATACTACCAACATTAAATGTCATTCTGATATACGGAAACATCATGCCACAATGTTAAAACCACCTGCCTAACATTGTATAGGTCCCCTTGTGCCAACAGCTTTGACCCATTGGGACATGGACACCTGACCTCTTGAGGTGCCAGACATGACAGGAGATCCTTTGGGTCCTGTGGGTTGCAGGGTGGGACCTCTGTGGATTTGGTATGGGATGTAGGGAGAAGCTGGATTAACACTTTGGTATCTTAGTCGTGTTCCTCATACCATTCCTGTGCAGTTTTGCAGTGTGGCAGGGCGCATAGTCCTGCTGGAGGAGGCTGCTGCTGTCTGGGAGTCTCTTGCCATGATGGGCTGTGCTTGGTCTCCAACATTGTTGGGTTGTTGGATGGATGGTACATCAACATGTGAACAACCACAGGTTTTCCGGCAGAGCATTACATTGTAACACTTCACCTGTTAGTGGTTTTGTTGTTGTGGATGATTAGTGTACATACATGTTAAAAATAATACCTACCATCCTAGTAAAACAAAAGCACATAGATGTCTTTCATCCCTGTTAGAAGAGAAACAGGCAGACTTTACAACCACCTTGTCCTTTGTTCTCAGCACCAGGCATGTTGATACCATCCTCTTATTCTTTCTCTCGAGGCTTTTTCATGGAAGGGTTCCCCACATCAAAGCTTGTGATTTTTCGTCTTACACGCATGGGGGCTGTGGCTAGTTGAGGGTGCATAAACACTAAAAGCCCCAAGGCCAGGAGCTCATAAAATCACGTTACCTCAGTCTCTTATTCTGATGGAGTTTCAGGTGTGTTTGTACTGTTATTATTTTTACTATGGGTAACATCCTACAAGAAGTCTAGGGTAACTGTAAAAGTGGCGGCATGGAGTGTTTGAGTCACATGAGCTCTACCCTGATAGTTTCATCTCCTGTCTGTATCTGTATCATGCTGTTAAGGCACAGATTAACCTTGCGGCCTGAACGCGCTGTCCACTTCATAGTAGGGATGAGGCAGGTTAACGCTGGCACACATACACACAGTGCCAGACAGCAACTGCCAGGCAAATGCTCCCAAACTCGTACACGTGTTTGCACACAAACTCACAGAGGCCAGCCTGTTCTTTCATGCCAGTTAGAACCTCGGCCCTCTATCAAATTGACAGTCAGGCAACAGAACAGACATTTGATTTCAGCAGTGAAAAGCATCCAAGAAACTTTCAACCCTTATGAATGGGAAATAGAAAGTGCACAGAGTGGAAAACTGTCCGTGAAAGTTAGCCTTTTCGATGCCTGATAATCAAATACCCCACTTGGCACTGAGGCCCACTTCACTCCAGGAGCTCTTTCTTTCATCCCGTCCAACCACCCAGCCAGAAAAAAAAAAAACTGCCTCACTGCTTTCACTGCTGCAATGTCACGCTCTCCGAAGACACTTCTGCAGCCCTGCTCACGCACAGGTAGGAAAGCACAACACAGAGAAAAAAGGTGAATCAGATACACGATAGCTCGGCCATTAATCTTTTAAATTGCCTCAATCACTTAGTTAAACACAGCAGTGCTGAAAGGGAAGGGTGAGGAAGGGTTAGGGGCTTTGCAGAAACTGTTGACCACCTCTTTTTCTTCCCTCCTTCGCCTTTTTCCTCCTCTACCTCCAACCACCTCAGTGACCGCCGCTGTGCTGCCTTGCCCACACTTGTTTGGGGTGGTTGTTTGCTCACGAAGCCACAACCCACCCGCCTCCCTCCCCCCCACTGCCTGCTTCAATGCAGAGTCCACACTTGCTGCCACCGTTCCAGCAGCTTTTATTTAGTGTTCTACCATCCGAGGAGTGATGTGGTCAGGTTTGGGCCACTCTGCCAGTCTGGAGGCTCTTCCATCGCGGCATCCAGACACAGGGACCATATTGACCGAGGCGGCCAACTAATGGTCACTGCGGGCAGCCCTCAGCCTGAATCAAAGGCTTTGTTTACTGCGTGGGGGAGGAGGAGGAGTCCCTCATCCCTTGCCGTTAGTTTTGGAAAGCAGCACAGATAAAACCCATATTAAAAATCAATTTATGCACTAATATTCAGCAGACCCACCGCAAGAACTAAGAGCCTTCAGTGAACCCATAGTATGCCTTCTCAACCATCTCCCCCTCCTACCCCTGTTTCCCTCTGGATAAGTGAATTGCACAGCTCAGGGTTGAACCATGAAACACTGAACGCTGCTGTTAGAAGTGTGCTGGTAGAAAAGTTGTGGAAACATGTGTCAGTAAAGGATTTTTGACAGGGCAGCAGGTCTTTCTGGTCCACTTGAGAATTTCAGGATTTACTACTGGTCATACCTCAAGCCAAACCCTTAAACACAGGAATTTCTCACTAGAAGATGAAGATGACAACATTTAAAGATGCTGCTGTGATCCTGTAAGTCTGTGGTGTCCTATTACACATCAGTCACTGTCCTTATCTGGCAAGAGTAAAACTGAGACTGAGAGGAGCAGACTGGGTTAAGATAACAAAAATACATTTCACTCCAAAAACCTGTTCTGGAAAAACATCACTTCCAGCAAGTCATTAAATCATAGTCTGTTTTCTTGTTTTTCTTTAATTAGTAAAGCAGTTCAGTGATTTAAGGTCAGTTTTGCGTGAGACTGTGAAAAATCTTCATCGTAAAAGACTTGACATGACATAAAGATATCTCAGATTTAAGAAAACAGATCAAACTGTAACAAAAAATAAATCAAAACATATCTCGTCAGCTGTTAGGGAGCTTACTTAGGGAACTCTACCTGAAGACAGCTGCTATGGAATGATTCAACTGCAGCCTTTAAACTGTGACTGTGTGTGACAGCTCATCTGTCTGATGTGAAGAAAAGTGCACAGTGTCATTGACCACTACCTCCATCAGATTAAGTAGATAAATGAGTCTGTGTCATGTGCATAAATGCGCACAACTCTGTCTTAGTACATAACGATTGTGCTGCTGTATACTAGTGTAGGGCTGTACACAATGAAGGAGTTTGAGAGATGGAGAAAAGCTCCATTCCAACATTAGTGAACAGACATTAAAGTATGATTAGCATTAACACTGGTACACCACCATTACTGTAAGTGTACATAAAGTCACATTATGGTATTTCACATTGGGAGGCATTCAGAAGACTGTTTGTATATGAATGAACAGGTATGTAAGGGGTGGGTGGGCAGAGATATATCAGAGCGGTTTGCGGGAAAACATTGAAGCTCCCACGACAAAAGCAGCGGCCAAAGTAAATGTCTGCCATCCTGAGGAAAAAGAGATTTTAGTGTTGATGCAGCGGTGGGAGTGAGGGAGATAGATTTGTGTACTGAGTTGGTGGTGAGGAGAGAGGGGAATTTAGGGGGGACTGGTCCCCTCAGACTGCATACACAAACACTTAACTATATGTTGGTTCATGAGCACATGGGTGGAAGTGTGTGCATAAACACGCTGGCAAACACAACGGCGGCTTTGGGCTGGACACTAGGGGCTCATAGAGGAATCGGCTCAAGCCCCCTCACTAATAAAATTCACAGTGTTAGTATTAGTGAGATTTAGCAGGTAAAATAAACATTCTCCCTCACTGGCTGGCCCTGGGGCTGGCTGTAGATGTGGAGGCCTGGGGCCCTGCTGGCACTAACTCACTGCATAACATATATTCTACGTTGCTAATTCTAATTCTAACTGCATTGTTTTAAATTGCACATTAGGGCTGAACAATCTGTTGATTCTAAATCTAAATCGCAAACAAACCTGAACTTGCACTTGTCGACAAAATACCCAGAAATGCAGCCACCCCAAAGTCCCCCTACCTCAAAGTAAAGTACACAATTTCCGTCACTCTTCAAACTTAACAAATTAACATCAACATAGCTTGAAACTGTGGTAAGAGAGGTCTGAGTAGCATCGATCAACAACTCGTGTCAACTCTCAGACAGTTTTGTCATTCAGGCAATTTTTAGAAACATCGTTTTGTTTGCTTCCAGTTTGTAGATGTTTTTGCCTTGCCTTGCCTTACACTGCCTGCAAATAGGCTCTACCTTAAGTCTCTGAACCTCGCACAGTATCTGAGCGTTTTTTTCTCTCCTGCAGCCTGCAGTTCAGCTCAGCTCAGCCAAAAAATATCCATGAACATAACTGTTTACCACAGCTGAATCAGTCATAGCTTGCCAGTTGCACCGAGAAGCTCAGAACTCTTTGTTTTTTTTACATAATCTGGTTTAATCTGGTTAAAATGAGCCATATAGAATGAATAGAATGATTTAGATGAAATATCGTTATATTAAACTTACGTTTGGTTATTTTTCCTTACAGAATCACACACGTTTAGTTCAAGTACTGAAGGAAAGTTGAAAACGCAGTGATTCTAGCTGTTTTTACAGTTTCTTTCTGTGACAAATCATGTGATTATAGTACAATAACTTATTATAAAGGGAAAATCTTCATTCTATGCACTTAAACACTATCAAATGCAGTAAAAAAAGTGTTATGCATTGTTGTGTCTTGGCTCTGCTGCCTGTGATCAGTCAGAGCAGATGATATTTTTTTTCTGAGAGAGACTGTCTGTTCACACATTCGAGGATGTTGGAAGGTTTGTATTTCTCACTACATTTTTGACGATTTATTGACACTGAGCTGAGCTGTTGGCACTGTTTCTGTATCCAACTCACCTCCGTTCAGACGGCTCATCACTCTGTTGTTGTGTAACTCTATTAGTTTCACTGTCTCCCTGACCTTAGGAAGAGGCTGCTGGATTCTGTAGATGCACAAATTGGAATTGAGAAAAGATAAATACACATTTTTATTTTTCACAATGCTCACTGCCCCAATTTTATAATCACTGTTATTGGAGTAAACGCTACATCCAACCTTTGCAGAGCCTTATGGTGACCCTGAATGAGCTCAGGCCAAGATGGCACTTAGTGCTAGCATTTAGCTACTTCTAGGGATTAGCACACCCCTCCAATTAAAGTGCTTTCATTTTCCACAAAGCCATTTCAGTAAAAACAGCACAAGCAAATGCTAAAAATAATCACACACAAATACACACACACATGCACATTCCTCACTCTGGTTCTTTTTTAATATTTTTTCTTTACTGTATCAATGTGCACTGGAGCGCCTGTAATTATGCCTCTCTATATAAATCCACATCCCACAATTACAACCATCCCATGATTCAGTCCCACGGAGCAATGGTGCACACATAGACACGCACTCACATATATACACACATGCCATATTACCACACACTGCTGCGTCGCCGCGGCCTGCGCAACATCTGTTTTCTCACTCCCTGCCGGAACCTGCTCACCCTTTCAATTATAACCACCACCTATAAAACACTCCTTTACCAAGTGGTGAGAGTTGTGTGTGCGCTTGTGTGAAATTTGTTCCAGGTAAAATTAGATTAGATCAAGGACATCCATTGGAACAACACTGGGCTAAAAAAAATAAAAAGAAGAAGCTTGTCTGTGCTTTAGCAGTGTAGAAACATTCAGCTTTGTTGCTGGAGGCATTACAAATTCTTTGGAGCTGAGCAAGATGTATAGATTGAAGTGGTGGTTTAAAGGTTGAGGTAGAGGGTGGTGTTGTGGGCACCGTGCCCAGAGGGGTGAGGCAGGCGCCAGCCTACCAGGCCACCAGGTTGTGAGGCCTGTTTCCTGTTTTATAAAGGGGAATATTAATACACATATCTACTGTTAAATCTATTACCAAGCTCGCCTCATTATAAAAAAATAAAGTTGTAGCGGATGGAGCAATGTATTAGAATGAACTCTTCATTCGTGATGATCTATGTTCCCAAACGGAGAACTGCCTGCATCCAACATCTTTTTTGTTCCTCTCCTGCCTCCCTCCTTTACGTCACACTCTCCCCTCTATGTGGTTAACAAAAGATGACACATTAATTAACCCTAAAGAAACGCATTCCCAAGGTTTTTTCCAACTCTTTGATACACATCTACATCATCTCCACCAGTCTTTTTATTTTCAGGCCCCTAACTACTGTTGTTTGCCATCTGAAGTTCCCGGGGGCCTTTTAACTGAGTCCATATGCCTGTGCTTTACGACTCGCCACCTCCAAACATAAGCTTTGGAAGTAAGACCCCGCTTTATGGCTGCAGGTCTGGCACGGTGATTATGGTGGTGCCTGCGTTCATTTGGCTTGAGGGGTTGTGAGTTCTACCAGCACAGACTCGGGGATTGGCAACATATTGACAGCAGTGGAGTTGACATGCAGCAAATGTGTGTGCGTGTGTCGGGTCACCATGCATGTGCTCAGGTGAGCTGTGATGGGCCTATTATGAGTTTCCTGCTTCTCGCGCCTCTGATGATGTCTGCTGTAAGTCCTAATTACACATGTGCACAAACATACACACTCCCTTTCCCTCACACTGGGAACCAGCACCTGTTGGTCCCAACCACTGGTTTATCCGGGTCTCTATGGGAGTGGGAGCTCCATGTCTCAAAAGTTTAAAAGAATGATAGACTATTATACATATGGAAAAAATTGTCTTCCCTTTAGGTTCATGGGAAACGCAGTCAACCCCGTCATTTTCTTGTGCTCCTTTTTTTACTAGAATTAAAAGAATAGTGCAAGAACCAGGTTTAGCAGGAGGCCATGAACCCTACCTTTGTGAGTCAGCCTTGTTCTTTTTTAATGGTATTCTGAAATCAATTTGTTTAAATTGCCTCCATTTAACTTGCCCGAGTACAACAGTCTTAAAGAGATTGCTATCACTGTAATTACTGAGAATGATTGGGCCGATTCATTATGCACAAGAGGATGCGAATGTTAAATAGGGGAGCTGTGTGTGAGAGAGATGCAGGAGATAGAGTGTAGCTTGGCATGGCAGTGACCTCCACTAGAATGCTCGCAGCTGAACATTTCTTCTAGCATGGTCCTGGATAACCGCTGGTTTCTTTAGTCTTTGCTGAGTTGCCAGAATCAGGATCAGAAAACTTTTTCAATTCCTGCACGGCAATTGTTTTTGTAATAATGGCTCAACGTAGTGAAAGGTGTAAAATTATACAAGAATAAAGGAAATACAATAGAAGAAATACAGGAAAACACTGGAGTGCATAGATTGTATAACATTACATGCAATTGGTGGATCAGCAGAGGAAGGTGTGTAAACAACCAAGACAGCATGTGAAAACTCCATGGATATGCAGTATGGATGTAGCCCCACTGCTAACACTTCAGTATCTGGGCTGCAGGAGCCGCCAGGGTTTAACATGATCAGCTGGTCCCTGGTGTCATTAATTCTAGCAATACATTGCTGGTCAACATTCCTAAGAGCTTCAGAAAAAAAACTGGTTCACCTCTCAATCAAGCAGTTTCCCCAGTTTCAAAGAAGGAATTGATTAGAGCTGAAACACCTCCAAGAAGAACCAAAAAAAGTCCAGTTTGTTTTTACTGAAGCTCTTAGGATTGCCATGACCTGGATGACTGAGAGCCTACACGAACAGCAGCTCCACTGAATTAAGGAGTTAACAATGTGGTGAAAAACAAGAGAACTAGTCTCTCAACCCGCCATCCAAGCAGAAGAAGAAAATAAGTTTACAAATCTGAACACAAACAGGAGCAGCTATATCAGGCTGCACACGTCTGAATTTTACATCAGTTCTTCAATCTAGTTAACAGTGAGACAGGACAGCAGTTAGATGTCATATTCAGATATGTTTCTAAGCAGTTGATTCCTTTTGAAATCACATGTGGCAAAAAATGTCAAAGATCAAATTTCAAAATGGCTGACTTTGCTGTTATTGTTTGTGTCCAGTATCCCGTTTTTCCAGCCCAAGGCTGACGCCTCGGCTGAGCAGGAAGAGGGCACTGTCCATCTCACCGCTGTCAGATGCCAGCATTGACTTGCAGACCATGATCCGCACCTCTCCCAACTCCTTAGTGGCCTACATCAACAACTCCCGCTCCAGCTCAGCGGCCAGCAGCTCCTATGGGCACCTTTCAGTTGGAGGGATCAGGTATGTACTCAGTGTGCATGCAGGTTATTTGACAAACACACACACACAGTTACAGCCATATAGACACTTGAGTATAGCAGTACACCTAACTGTTGATCAGCGTATCTGTCAGTGGGACTGTAAGACTAAAAATGACTTTGCTGGTGTCTTGCACTGTTAGATGGGATTACTGTGAATCAATTTCAGCTAATTTGACCTAGTTGTCAGTAGCATGTCAACGTTTCCTCTCTCTTAACACGCAGTCCCACGTTCAGCTTTCCCCATCCCATCAACCCAGTGGCCTACCAGCAGCTGCTGTCCCAGCAGAGGGGTCTCAACGCCTTTGGCCACACACCTCCTCTCATTCAGCCATCGCCGTCATCTTTCTCTGCTCGCCAGCACCCCCTCACTGCTTCACCTATGTCCACCCACAACACGTCCAACTCTGAGCCAAACCAGGTAGGAACTGGAGTATTTGTACTTTTGTGTGTTACAGATTCAACTTCCACCTCAGATCCCATTTCAGTGAATGTGTCCAACAGTCTTATGCTAAACTAATTTGTAATAACTGCTTTCTCTACCAGTCTGACTGTAGGCAATGTAGTTTTCTCACATCTGCTCATGAATTGTTTAAATGAAACCAAACTAACTTAGGGTGTGAGAACCATACACAAAACTAATGGCCTTAAGAATCAGTAATACAGCTGGTTGTGTTTCTCAAATGTTCTTTCAACTTATTTCAGAATAAAGGTCAGTTGAAAGTAAAGTCAGCAATACTAATCTAAAAAAGACACATGCAGTCTTTGAACACAGCCATGGCCTAGGATACAAAACACTATTCTAGCATGTCCTGTGCATATTCATGGTTTGCACTCTGGAAGCGAGAGGGGAGATAGATCTGGCACTCAGATGATAATGAACAGTATTTGCCTGATCTGTGACATCCTATTATTTGGCAGATGTGAATTCAGGTGTGAAAGGTTGTGTCACCACCATTTGGTTCCTTTTCCAGTTCTGTTGCTCCTAACCATGGCAGTTTCTTTACTCTAGCCCAGCGAACATAGTACACAACATTTGGATAACTGTTAGACAGAAATTTGGGTTTATCTACAGAATCACGCCCGCCGGCATGGGCTCAACAGTGACTACAGCTACGTGCTGATAACATTACTTCTAACATGCTTCCAACAGAGAGAGAGTCACTCACCTGCAACAACAATATGGACCTACATCACACCCAGCTTACACAAGGCAACTTTTCTAAAGAGGAAGGCTTGGCTGGTAACGAATTACAATAAAGACATTTATTTGACTGATTAGGCTTGAAAAAAATTAGGGCTTTAGATATTAAAAAATACTGCACATTCATTTTCATTTCAGATTTTTTTTACACACACGCACGCACACACACACACAGTTGTTTTGTTCATATCAGCTCACATTTAGTTCATTTACCTTTGCACATACCTGTGAATTTTTATAGGTCTCTGAAGTTTGACATAGAAAGCAATGTAACACTTCTAAACATCTAGAATGGACTGTCTAAGGGAAAAGACAACAACTCAATGGCCCATCAGGGAGCTGGAAATATTTACTGTATTTTGCTGCTCTGTGGCTGTTGTTCGATGTTAGTTAGCATTATAGCTCTATCATTAAGCAGCAGCTATAGTAGGACCTGGACTGATGATGATCTCCATGACTGTTAAATGTATTATTTTTTTTAGGTTAAGTTAAAAGTAATTAAAAATTGGTCATAGCTTTTTCCAACAATTAATCCTAAAAACATGATCGTGAACTGACAAATACATTTGAAGAGCTGGACCCAGCAGGTTAGGCTAGTTTTGCTTGACTCAATAAATGTAGCCTGAAGTGAATTTTGTCATGAATGAAATTTGCACCTTCTTCCATTTGCTCCTGCACACACACACAAACAGTGACACACCCCCGTCCACGCACATATGCAAACACACATTCAGCTTTACTTCAACAGTGATCAGAACCATATTTCCCTTTTGGTTTCTAGCCAACTGAATGAATCATCAAGGCCCCCAGAAATGCTGAAGTATAGCCTCTGGGTGGGATTAGAAGATTCCTCTCCGATGTTGGACCCCCTCCAATGAACCTCAATACACACACACACACACACACACACACACATTAACACACACTCATTTATTTCCTTTCTTTCCGCCTCCATTAGCGCTTTAACAGGCCTTCTGAGTCTTTGTCTTTCTGTTGTGTTCAGAATGAGTCGGCAGATCAAAGCCACA
>OMNN01028556.1:0-18600 GCA_900302755.1 Chromis chromis | reverse complement strand
ATTTCCACCAACCTGGTGCTAGTGCTCGTTCGGAGCTACTGCTAGTTCGGAGCTTAGTTGGTTCAAATCCCGTTCCTCCTAAGAACCGGTTTGCGTTTCCACTGGCCAGGAGCCAAGTTGGAGCCACGCCATTACGTCACCAGAAGCCATCTAAGCTTGTATCGATAGTGGTTAAACAAACGCAATAAGTTGATGATAATATCTATGTTTATCTTCATAAAGATATTATTCTTCGTCGGTGGAAACATGGTATTAGAGTGTTCTTAAAACATTTTCCAAATTTTGCATTATGAACGTTCTTCCTTCATTATTTAACATTGTGGGAACATTTAATAGAAGAACGTTCTCAAAAGCAACATCCCTATAACATCCTCAGAATATTGCAGGCAAAATGTTCTTACCATTGTTAAATTACAGGAACTTTTATAGAAACACATTCTATCTTCTAAGGCCTTTATAACATCTTGAAAAAAAATTTTGACGTTGGTTTGAGAACATTCTTCTTTCATTATCTTGGATCATCATCGGATAACTTCCTCCAAACATCCTTTGAATGTTAAAAAGTTCTGTCTTAGTTATTAACTTTTAACCTTACATGAACATTATATAAACATTAGATTAAAACATTTTCTTTAAAACATTATTAGAACTGGATGGTAATGTTCATCAATGTTGTGGGAACATGTTTAACGGTAAAAATCTTTTGCCAGCTAACACAGTTTTTGTGTCACATGAAAATGAAACTGGTAGGTTGGATACCTAACTTGATGCTGATTAATTGGAGCAAAAAATAAAAGTGATGAACAGCATAAATCTTCCACTCAAAATGTTGGAGCAGTTTTGTTATTTCACTTAAAATTTAATGTCATATGTCATAATGTCAAAACGTCATATCCTGCTCCGCTGATAAATTCAGCCATTTCACATATTTTGAGCTCATGATGTTCATTTGGATCCCACTGGATTTGAGCATAAATGTCAAGGACTATTTTTCATCCTGTTCAGTGGCATTCAGTGACAGAGCTCTGCGGAGAGGGGAGAGCCAGAGGTTGGAGCAGGCACCTTGTTCTCCCCAGTCTGTCTGCCTCTTGTTTTATTTGTGTAATATGTGTTTTGGCCTTGGTCCAGAGCAGGGAAGTGCAGCAATAATAAGATTATGAGTGAGGCCAAACTTCATCACCTGTCTGCTGCAGTGCCAGGGGAGATAAATTGATGAGGTGATGTATGGTGTGATGTGACATGGGGAGCATGGCTGTATCTGAGAAAATGATATTAATCCATTTTATCAGTGAGACGGAAGCAAATTGTGCATAACCATGCTGGACCTTTTATTTTCTCATACAAGGATATTGTGTGTCTGTGTGTAAAAGAGAGAGGGGCAGGGATGTCAGTGGTGTATTTTGTATTATATTCTCTTCAAAACAACATTAATTTCCCTTAAAATAATCCACTCGACCTCCAAGAATCATCATTTTGTCAATTTTGTGGACTTTTGTGGAAAAACATGTTTCCGATGGTTGTTGGACTCTACTATGATTGCCCCTTGTCCTCCATTCTGTTTGTGATACTCATGGACAGGATCTCAAGGGGCAGTAAGGGTGAGGAGGGTCTCCATTTTAGCAACTTCAGAGTCTTTTTGGTTTGCTTTTTGCAGATATTATGGTTCTGTTGGCTTCATGTTCCATGTTCTTCAGCATCCACAATGGCCGTTTGCAGCCAAGTGTATGTACAACCCCTAGGATGAGATTTGGCACATCCAAGTCTAAGGCCATGGTTTTCTGCTTCATTTGGGTTGGGGTGAGCTGCTGCCCTGAGTGAAGAAGTTTAAGTAACTCAGGATCTTGTTGTATAGAGATTGTACAGAGGTTGTTGTGGTGAGGAGGGAACTGAGCTTGAAGGCGAAGCTCCTGATTTACCAGTTGATCTACGTTCCAGCCCTCACTTATGGTCATGAGCTCTGGGTAGTGACCGAAAGAATGAGGTTGTGGATACAAGTGGCCAAAATTAGGTTCTGCTGTTGGGTGACTGGGCTCAGCCTTAGTGATGGGATGAGGACCTTGGACATCCAGAGGGAGCTCAGAGTAGAGTCGCTGTTGCTTCAATTTGAAAGACGTTATGGTGGTTTGGAAGTCTGATTAGGATGCTTCCTGGGTGACTTTCTTTGGAGGTGTTCTGGGCACATTTAACTGGGAGGAAACTCTGTGAAAGACCGAAAACTCACTAGAAGGATTACATATCTAACCTGGGAATGCCTTGGGATCCTCTAGAAGAAGCTGGAATATGTTGCTGGGGAGGGAAACCCCTGCTGTGCCTGCTGCCACTGTGCCCTGACCCCATACAATCAATAATTTACTCCATAGATTGTTTTCATCTGTTCCATGAATGCTGTTTTGCTATTTGTGCAAAACTACTGGTATTTACTGTAGTAAACACGGAGAAATAGTCATTTCAAGTTATAAATCAGCAACAGCAGCAGCTATACTTGAGGAAAACCTAATGATGCTTTCAATCTAAAACTAATCAGCACAACAAAATGAAGGGAAATGAAAAGAAAGTAAAAAAAAAAGGAAATATCAACAAACTTTACTGAATTCCAAGTGTCACTAATTAATTTGGTGATGCAGAGTTCTCTCTTTGCATCATGCAAACCCATCTGTGTGGGTTTGCATGTTCTCTAATGCCTGTTAGAGCCTGGGCTTTTTTTTCAGGTGCTCTGGAGACATGCAAATGGTCAAATGGTGCCTCTAACTTGGCCATAGGTAGAATTTGAGCATATATATTGTTTTTATTGTTTCCTAGCCTCCAATGCTTTCCCCCCAGCCTGTCGGTGGCTTTTAACCCGAAACCCATTATTAATTAATCTTATCAAAAAATGTCTTAGCAAGGATGTAAATTCTTTCACAAATAGATATTTTATTTTTTCACAAAAGCTGCTTCTCTTTGGGGATTTAGCATGACAGTAAGTAATGCATCAGGACAGTGTATGCAAAGAGCTCAAAATAAACTGTGTGCTAATGAATGAGAATGTTACCCAGTGCAAACATGTGACTCATTTACATGCTTTTAATAGTTTATGGACAATAATGGAGGCCCGTGGCACAGAGGAATAAGATTAATTCATTGCTGGTTTTGGTCTGTACATGGTATTTGTTGGCAACAATGATAATAATGAAAAGTCCTGTTGTTTGTAAATCACAGTCATGTTTCCACTATCTTCTACTGTACAACAATGAATGACCACTACAATCAAAATTCATGCATCTCAGTAATCTGAGTGATCTTACAATTACAGAAAAATCTTCAAAGGCAAAGGCTTTAAAAGGCAAAACCACTATGTCTACTTATTTTCTTCTTTTTTTTGTACGTGTCCCTGTTGCACGTGTCTGCATGTGTTTGTTTCTCCTTAGCGTGCACCTTCCACTGGCTTAGGTCGACTCGATACAGTAAGTAAATACAACGATGTGCCAAAAACAATTACCGCATTTCAAGATCCCACTCGTTCGCCGAGCCGACTTTTGCCTTTGAGGAGAAAGTAAGCTGACATTCGAATTTGCATCCGAGCAGGGTTCTCTGCTGGTAGAGAGGGAGGGGTGCAGCAACTCCTCGCCTCTGTCAGAGCGAGGCTGTGTTTGTGTGTGTGTGTCAGGACCGATCGGTGTGTTGCGGCTCTGAAGAATGCACAATGTTTCCTCTATTTAGATTTTGGACTGGATGCCTTTGCTGGGAAGAAGAGAGAGAAAAGAGATAAATAGGAGTGGAAAGGTGAGAAAGAGAAACAGTATATGGGAAAGAGAGGAAACAAAGACAAAACAAGGAGATAAACTGGTGAGAGGAATGTCCTTCATCAGAACATGAGATTTTATTAGTGATTACTTCTTTTTTTTCATCATAGCTTCTTTATCCACTTGGTATAGTTCAATCAGATATGTGCACTTTAAAAGTTTTCTGTGTACATATACGAACCAGTCTGTTCCACTTGTTTTTTGCTCTTAAATGACTTGTTTGTATTCTCCTATGGTACACGATGGCTCTTCTTGAGTCCATTTTTACCTGTGCTGCTATAAAAATGCTACCATAATGTATAGGAATTAAGCACAATAGTGTTAAATTGTCAAACTGCAGTGCTGACGAAGCTTTCTTTGTGTCTGTTTAACAGGGTGCATTTTTGGGAAAGTGTTGTGGATTAATTTCTAATTGAGCAGGACAGCGCACTTTCATTGAGCAGCAGCACCACCTCAGTCGCTCGGCCAATCTCTCTTGCCCTTAATCACCGTTCTACCTCAAAACATTGTATTCTTTTCTTTCGGTCATTCATTTTGTGGGAGTTCACTCTCGCCCACCGGAGCAAAAAAAAAATAAAAAAAATAAAAAATCAATACAGTCCAAGCAGAGCTCAGTGGGTGGACAGAAAATGGCTGTTTCTAGCTGATTCTTTCTCACTGACCAGGGAAGATGATGGAGAAAAGAATCTGTTCTGCAGTAAAAAGAAAAAAATTCAACTTGTTATTAATCTTTTCTGAAGATTTCAACCCTTCTGAGACTGAAATCCATCTAATTCCCGCCACAAACCAACCAACCACAAAACGAGAAAGAAGAGAAAGAAACCTATCATTAGTGACTGAGGCAGGGCAAGATACACAACTCTCACATGGTGTGCAGCCAATTACCTGTAAAGTTGATGTTCTTTGTTTTGTAGCAACAATCACTGCAGATGTGAAAAATGAAAGGAACCCTGATACAGATGAAGACTAATTACACCATTAAGTATCTAAACATCATTTTAACAACTTACTGCCATATTTAGCTGTTAAATGTTCAGTGGAACATGCTCTCATTAAGTGTGACCTCTGTCAGAGTAAAGCCCAGTGGTGAGTGTGTTGCGTTGTAATGAGAGCTGGCTGTGGGCTGAGGATGAGGAGAAGGAAGATCAGGACACTGTGTCTCAGACACAAAGGGCAGAGGACTGATTCAGCCTCACCAAGTGTTTCTATATCAGAAGAGGAAAACACTCCAGGACCATAATGAGGGAGAGCTCAGT
Organism: Chromis chromis; assembly: GCA_900302755.1. NCBI lineage: Eukaryota > Metazoa > Chordata > Actinopteri > Pomacentridae > Chromis > Chromis chromis. The sequence continues at coordinate 13,562 of OMNN01028556.1, read as the reverse complement.
GTGTTTGTTAGGTTTGTTTAAAGAGCTCAAATCCTTCCACAGAAAATAACATATTCGGTCAATTATTCTGATGCACAAAATGAATCAGAAACTATATTGATGATTGAATGTTTAAAAGCAAACATTCACTAGTTCCTGCACGTCGATTATAATGAGCTCCTGCTTTTCCCTGTGTTACATTATTGCAAACTGTCTTGGGGTTCTGCTGAATAAACCAAGCAAGTATGTTTTTTTCATACTTTTTTTGACATTTTGTACATTAAATGATTAATAGAAGATATAATTGGCAAGTACTGACCTCCAGCGTGCACTGTGATGCAAGTTACAGCCCAGTGCGAAGCATCTGGGATGAGATTTAGCTCCTCCACGCCTGAGGCCACAGTTGTTAGCCAAAAAAGATTGTTAAGGTTAGGATTTGAGATGAGTTGTTGGCTCAAGTGGAGGCGTTTAAGTAGACCTCAGAGTCTTGTTCACGGACCAGGAGATCGACAGATGGGTCTGCAGTGATGTGGACGCTGTACATGTCTGTTTTGGTAAGGAGAGACCTACCAGGTGTGGGTAATGACCAAAAGAATTAGATTGTGGATACAAAAGCAGAAAATACCCATTTAAAAATTAGAGGTGAAGGGCCGCCGTATAGCTCGCCGAGTTAAGGCGTTACCATGTGGGCGCAGGTCGCCAGCAGTGGTCATGAGTTCGAGTCCGGCTTAAGACCCTTTGCTGCATGTCTCTCTCCTCTATACCCCATTTCACCCTGTCTCTCTCTATCAATAAAACTGGGAAAAACTCCCCAAAAAAGTACTTAAAAAAATAAAAAATAAAAAATTAGAGGTGAAGTAGGCACAGTAAGACAAAAGTAAGTGAGTAACGCAAAAAGTTCTGCAAAACATTTTATCACAGCATTTATATGTCTGACATCTCTAATGAACTAGTTGAAATCCAGTGATAATGTCAGGAAAACAAAAAACACTGACCAAATGGCATTTTCTAAAGAACATATTCATAGATTTTAAAATCTAGCATTTCTCTCAAAAAGAAACATCATGTCACAGCAAAAGGACGAACGTTTTGAAATAAAGATATATTTTTACTTAAAAGGACAATTCAGCAGCAGATGTTTAGGTCGCTCTGATGTCCGAGACAATGATGTGAGGCGAGTCTGCATCAGCTGAATGCTCTTCAGGGTGGTTTCATCCAACAGTGACAGGCCCACAGTGGCGGAAATGAGTTTCCTTAAACAGGTGTCTGAGCTTAACCTTAGAGGTAGGATGAGGAGATCAGTAATTCTGGAGGGGCTCAGAGTCGAACCACTGTTCCTTCTCATCAATAGGAGCCAAGTGAGGTGGTTCGGCCATCTGTTTAAGATGCCTCCCATGTGAGGCGTTTTGGGCATTCCCAACCAGCAGGAGACCCTGGGGCAGACCCAGGACACACTGGAGAGATTATGTCTCTTAATTGGCATGGGAATGCCTTGGTATCGACCTGGAAGAGCTAGAGGGAGAGGGAGCTCGGTGCCCCCACAACCCGGACCTGGATAAGTGGACGAATTGATGGATAATTGGCAGATTAATCCATACTGACAGAAACTGCTAGTTGTTAACATTTTAAAATAAGTTAACTCACAAAGTCATGGCAATATTGCAGGATATTATAATTGTCATACAGTATATACAAGACTGTACAAAATAAAGATCTCAGTTCAATTAGGCAGTAATAGGCCAAGCAATAACAAAAACAATATCATTCAGAAACTTCTGTACAATTGCATTTTTTAAGAATAGCCTACAATTATTGTAGTAACAGAGTAATAAAACAGACAGTAAGCCTAAAAGAACGCATTAACCTTTATTTAGCATTGTGGTTTTTGTGTTTTTACTGAAAAAATACTTACCTGGCATCATTGATCACACATCAACGTGCCCCATTCCCTCCAGTTTCATTATTAACTACAATAGCTGTCCTACAATAACCTGACTTCTCATGTGACTTCTGTTATTTTCCTTTGACTATCCTTTGGCATCCTGATTATCTCCCCCCCTGACAAGAGGACTGGGACATTTTATTTTTTGTTTTGACCTGAAATGACACCTTCCACCTTTCCTCTGTAGGTTACAGCAGGTAATAAGAAGTGATGGAACTGGCGTCAGCAGGTGGTGGAGGATGGAGGGAGCCAAGGTTGCCTCTGCACAATGTCAAGACCCTGATTGCAGCAGACACGCTATCTGGATGTGCCCCTCAACCCACCCTGATCTGTGATTGGTTGGGATTGGCCGGGTGGCTGTTGCAGATGGGGTCATCCTCCTCTGGCTCAGACATCCTAAGTGAGAGAAACAGGAGTGAAATACACCACACACAGACAGGCAGAGAGGTCAGAAAAAATGATAATACAACTAATGATAACTAATAATCTGCATTTGCAATATAAATACTTTAAACGTGTATCACTTCACATAGAAGAACTTGCAAACACAAGTAAATCAAAATTGCTTTTTCTGTTCTTTATAAGATATAGATGAAACCCAAATCGAATAATGGGGAACATCACCTGCAGACCAATTACACAGAATATTGTGGTTTTAGATGACTGTCCAGATGGATGATGTATACCAAAAAACTGAAGAGGCACAAAAATGGATCCTTGAGGAACACCATATCCAGACAGAATTTTCTGTTTGTTTTTTTCCCCTAAAAACTTGCTGTGAAAGTTCTGCAAAATTCTAGTAATGTTTTCAGCAGGAAGTTTAATTTTGGTTCCCAGAATGTTCTTCCTAAAGGCAGGATAAAGTATATTTATCTAAAGAAATTCTGAAAATGTTCTTAAACCATTTGCTGAAGGTTGCATTGAGAACATTCTGCCTTTGTTATCGTGTAAAATTGTGGGGGAATGTTTTACCGAATAATATTCCATAATATGTTACCTCAACAACATCCCCAAAACATCCCCAAAATCCATCCATCCATTATCTATACACCACTTTATCCTCTGTAGGGTTGTGGGGGGGCTGGAGCCTATCCCAGCTGACTTAGGGTAACATTATTTGGCATGATAAATATCTCTAAAATGTTCTTTGAACGTTAGATTAAAACATTAATATTGCAGAAGTTGTAGATAATGTTTGCCAATGTGGTAGGAACCATTCTTGCAGGCCTGGTAGCTAGCATTGTAATGTACGCAGGTATACTGCATATATCTGCATATTTTTCAGGCAACATTTTGTGAGGATGGCAAAGGCGCACTACTCTACCTCTGACTGGCTAGTACTCATTGCCTTTGTTGGTCGGATTGGTTAGGTTTAGGCAAGAGAAGCGATGACTAATGAGGGGTATGGTAATATCCAGACAAACAGTAGGGTTGGACATGCTTACAACCCTAGGGGAAAAAAATAAATATAAAATGCATGCGGCTTACCTGCCCTGTTGGTTTACCTAAAACAGTAACACAACAAACTATGACTTTTGGAATATTTATTGAATTCAATTAATATTAAAGATGAAGCAAACTACACGCGCTTACGTCCGCTCCATCTGCCACCTACAGTGACAGATATGCTGCCTCCTTGACTACAACTTTGAATGAAGATGTCAACTACTATGTAACAGCAGGACCTTGTAAATTATGTTAATGACTTTGTTTTATAACACAGGGCATTTCTCCCTTGCTGGATGAACTACTATAAACCAAAAAATCTGTGCTAATGAAAATGTGTACCCACTACTCCAGCTCCACCACTGACTATTTTGCTGTTTAATTTGAAGACGTGGTAAGTCTGCATACATGCAAGTGTCTGAGAAAGCATTTAGGTTGAAGGTTAAGGTTGGATTTCACCTTTAGACGAGATTAACCAAACGTTTCTGTTATTGCGGATCCAGATTAAGAACTGAGACAGAGTAAACCTCTAACAAAGGAAGGATTATTTTTTGACAAAGTCAAAAAGTGCAGAAGATTTCATTCACATACAAATGCATTTTGGGCTAATAGCCATGGGTGCTGCTTAAATAATGAACTTGTGTTGCAAAACATTTAATTCCCCTTTTTTCGCTCTCTGTCATGATTACTTTCTTCTAAACTAAATTGTACCTTCTTTCTGTAAATATTTTGCTTTTTCATCCACCTGAAAATACGTCTCTGTGGTTTTCTAGGCCAGTGCAGGAAAGCAATTTGTTATTAATTAGTGAAGTCAAGTGAAGTGGAGTCACCATTATTTATACAGTGCATTTCAAACAACACACATTGAGCCAAACTGCTTTCCAGTAGGGAAATTAAATTGCTGTTACAAATTTACCCAACAAGGTTTTTTTTCAAAGTTAAGACCCTAAGGTTAGGTTATGATGTATGATATTAATGTACCTGAGTAGTTTAAATATTACAATTAAGACCCACCAATGTTAGATATAGTAAAATATTAACCTGACTAAATATCAATATTGAGGTTAAGAACCCACAATATTATACTGTCCAACATACCTGCCTTTAAAAAAAAAAAAAAGGCTAAAATTAAAATTAAGATTATGCATCCCAAACCCTGCAAATCCAAAGATTTCCTATGAGCAGCACATTGATGACAGTGTAAAGGAAAAACTTTTTTAACAGGAGAAAACCACCAGCAGAACCAGAATTTATGAGTTTATTATACTTATTTACAGTATTTAAAGTCTATTCTGACATACTCCAACAGTATGTGGGTGGCACTGTGTTGAACATGGTAGTCCAACTTTTCTTGCATTGCTAACCCTCACCCTAAACCTCACCATAATTAAAAGACTTCTGTCTTTAAGATTTATATTGTATTGTATTTTTTTTATTATTGTTTTTTGTTATTGTCCTGGTAGAATCACAGATTGTCCTAGGACAGATTGCGATCGGGATCTGTCCTAGGACAACTGGCGATTATCCTGGATCACAATTTCTACTGTGACATATATATGCAATCCATAGTTTATAGTTACAGTTAATGTTGATTATAGTGGCGACACTATAAATACAGTAAATCTTTGGAAAGTCTAGTTACAGTGTTAAACAGTAAATCTCATATTCTACTGTAGAGTTCTGTAATCAATCATAGAGTAATTACCTGTTTAAGTAAATTACAGTTACTAGCAACTACAGCTACCAGCATTTTATGGTAAACTTCACTTTTTAACTGTTTAAATAAGGACAGGAAATGCAGGAAAATTTTGTTTCCGTGTGCAGTCAGCAGCTCTACATGCATAAACCACCTATGACAAGCGCACCTGCAAAGCTTAAGGTTATATGTAAATGACTGCATTATAAGGTCATTCCCATGGGAGGAATGAGTCTCATGTGTTTTTAATGTGGAGAATAAATCTTTTAAAATCGGACCAGGCGTGTAATTATCAACCTTTGCTTTCATTTTCTGAAGACGGCTTCATCCGCATGTCGTGCACAGCGTTTAAACTCCTCATACAATGTCTCCCCAAGTAAATCCTCCCGGGGCTCTCAAACTACAGAGTGCTCTTATTTGAAAACGCAGTCTGAAATTTGTGCCAAGTGCAGACAGTGAGTGTATATCATTTCAATAAATCTGAGTGAGGGAGACAAATTCACAGCTCTCTATCACAACTCTGATAGATACAGAGGAGGAGGCAGAGAGCACTCAGAGGTCTTAGTGCAAGAGCTCTAACTCACCGGCTGTCTGTATTGTAGGTGTGCTGCCAGAACAGACACAGCACATGGATAAACTGAGTGCAGACATGCACACACTTGCCCACACTGGAGTGTACATTTGTGCAGACAAGGCGTGCATACTGTACATAAATGCCTTGTTAAGCACATAAACAATACACATGCGCACCTTCGACTGTCAGTTTGGAGACAGTTGGGACAATTTAGAGTCCTGTGCATGATGAGAGGAGATGATCTGTGGGCTATTCTTCACTGCTCAGGACATCAGGGTGGGAGTTGGGAAGACAGGTAATATATTGTCTGGAGACTTTGCTGAGAAAGCTTGAAATGTACATATTACTCACTGAAAAAGTAATTGCATTGCTTTAGCGATGACGTTGATTATTATTATAAATATAATAATATAATAATAATATTATAAAGATACAACAAATGTAACACTGCGGTTTAACAAGCAACCAGCCTAAAATATCCAGGTATTGACCGGCCAGCCTCACTAATTGCAAGGATCAGCTACAATTAGTGGTACAATGGTCTCTGCTGCAAGATATTATTAGTGTTAGTGTACTCGGCTGTCAGCACAAAAATATACACAAATTGTAGAAGACAGAAAACTTCGAACCCAGTGTCACGTCCACTGTTTTTCCTCATTTTAGAAGAGGGTTGGCTCACTCACAGTGGGTTCATTTCCCTGCAGCCAAGGCACAAGCCGGCGAGAAGTGAAGGAGGGAGGAGTGTATCTTCTTAAATGGAGTGGAAACCATTTTATATTGGGAGGAGGCATCACATTAAACAAAGCACGGATCTGTCAGCACGATCCAGGTTTATTATGCTAATAATCGTTGACGAGATAATGATGCCACGGAGAAAAAAAAATCATACCAACAATAACAAACACTGGCTGCTCTGCTGTATGTTAAGTATATTTATGGCACTCACTGACCTATTTATTAATTTCACATTGCATCTTTGCTTGGCATCAAGATTAACCATGCTGTGTTTGTATACGTTATGTGATTGAAGCAGACATATAGGTTGCTTTTGTTGTTGGCATTTAGTGTTCCTTGGAATCCTTAATGGTTTCCCAGGTTTGGTTTCTCTCTGTTAAACATGTTTCTGTAATGTGATGACATGTGTTGTAAATATGCGCTATATAAATAAAATTGAATTGAATTGAATTGAACCACTCTGACTGGACAGAGCATTTAGAGAGTTTCTGAATGTAAATTTTTAGATTTCATATTGATACATCAGTGTCCACGCTACGACAGAAAATATGGATATTTATAGAAACAGCCACTTTTTCTATGTTAAGCAAATAAATGAAGGTGTCTTTCTGTTCATCTTAGATTATGGTGACGTCATCTACAGAAAGGACTCTACCTCCACTCTGAAAGGTCTGGATTCAGTTTACCACTCCTCAGATTCATTACCTGTATTGTATGAAATAATTGGCTGGCCATCCTTAGCAGTCAGGCGAGACAGACAGTGGCTTCTGTTTATTTGTAAAGCACTGAATGGCATAAATTACTTTTTGGTTAAATTGGTCCCTAAAATCATTATTCAACTAGTTCAAGTGATTTGCTAATGCTTAATGTCCGCATGCTTACACTGAAATCTGTAAAACTGCTTTTAGCTTTTCTGCTGCACACACTTGGAACATTTTGCAGTAAACACTGAAGCTTGGTGCAGCTCAATTTAAATCCATGATCACAGACTACATTGCTTCTGAATGCTACTGTTGCTAACTGTGTCCTTTTCTTTGTTGTCTCGTTGATTGGGGCTTTTTTAATCTGTTGGCTGTGCTCTTGACGTCTTTGCAAAAGAGGGCTTCCACAGTGATTACTTGAGATTTAAATAAAGTTTGAATGAATGAATGGATGGATGGATGGATGGATGGTGACCACTGCATGAAGTGGATCTGAATGTCAGATTGTCAGTTTTGTTAAAATGTCAGACAGTTTCTGCTAGTTTCACATTGGAAAGGGAGTTTTCCAAGCAACTCAACTATCGACAAGCTCTTTTGACTGGCGTATATTGGAGTCGTGAAGATGTCCAATCAGAGACTCACAAAAAAGATATTTAATTGGGACATCTCCAATGGTCACTCCCAGGCAAATGAGTTGAAATCTTTATTTCATTTGAACAACTCATAATAGGTTACTCTGTGGTATTCAGGAGATGAGGAGTAATATGTTCCTTATGTTTAGAGAAAAATGGTCTGTTGATATTTGGTATAAAGCAAAACTACGAACTTACAGAATAGAATAGAAGATTTTTATTGTCAATTTCTCTATATAACCAGGACATACAGAGGAACCGAAAAGGCATTTCTCTCTCACCTTTGTGTTAGTGCCATACATAAAAAGATAGGATAGCATAAGAAAGGATCAAAACACAGTATAAATACAATAAAGCAGAACACAGTTATCTTTGCTCACGGGAAAGACGCACATGCAGTTGCTGCCAAATTATCTGCGGCAATGGAGAAGGTTACTGAGTGGCTTTACATGTCTCGCCTCACGTTGAACACAGAGAAAACTGTTACAATGTACTTTTCTAACAAATGTAACCGAAATGAGTGTCCCAACATCTATGTAGGCAACCATATAATTAAAAATGTTGAGGAATTTAAATATCTGGGTGTCATTTTGGACTCCAACCTCAGCTTCAAAAAACATGTCAAAAAAGTGTGCCGTGTACTGAAATTCAACATTGTGAACTTCCACCACATCAGAAATTCACTGTCATCTGAAGTGGCAAAATCATATTTAGATGCCATGATCATCTCTCATATATTGTACTGTATTTCATCTTGGTCCCAAGCCAAGTTAACTGTACCCACTCAGACAACTCTATAACCAGGCTTTAAAAATCCTAGACAAGAAGCCACGGTGGCACCATCACTGTAAGGTCCTCAAAAAATATGATATACTTAGCTTCGACAATTTAATATTGTACTCTGATCTCCGCTTGGTACATAACGTTTTGCACAACTCTGCTCTCCCCCCACTGAAGACTTTTGTCCAGCCCCGCTCTGAACTATTAAGCAGAACATTAAGGTCTGCATCCAGGGGTGACTGCAATGTCCCAAAAAGAAGGTCTGCCTTCTCCCAATCAGCCTTCTCCAACAAAGCCATGAAAGAATAGAATAGACTCCCTTAAATTTTTTAAAAATATCATAAAACACCACAGCTTCTCGTGCGCAGTCAAGGACTGGATACTGAGCAATCAGACATGTCTGCACTGACGTTTCAGGCATCAGGTGTTGCATTTTGGAGGTTTGAGGTATTCCTCTCTTTTTATTTTATTCTTGAAATTGTTCTTACTCTATACTATTGTACTGTTGTCTATTTTTACTCTGTATATTTATCTACTGTATTATATATATTGTAATTTGTATCAGGTAATGTGTACTCCTTCAAAGTATGGGCACCTGCACCTTTTTGAATTTGCACTATGTTGTCTGTCTTTTGTATGAGGACTATAGATGGAAAGTAGCGTTACGCTAAATCTGGTGCAGCCATCTTTATGTTCTACGGGAATATTCAATGTCACTGCACAATGTCCTGCTAAATAAATAAATACAAAAAAATAAAAAATAAAATAAAAGATATAAAATTTAAAAATCAACTTATGTACAGTGGCGGTAGTGAGAGCTTATTGAGGTGATGGTAGTGCAAATATGGTAGCAGCGATGTACAGTAATGCAAATGGTTCATAAAGTTAAGACAGATTACTGTCTTATAAAGAATAGATGCAATGTGGAACCTTGTGTGAAGTACAATTTAAGCAAAATACTTAGCCTTAGAGACTGGGAGGTTTAATGCTACCCAAGAGAAGGACAGACTTTGTTTGCTGTGTAATTTAGGTGAAGTTGAGAATGAGGTTCATGTTATGTTTTTGTCCTGTATACAAATATATAAGGGAGGTAGTTTTCAGTAAAATGTCCTCTGTTTATGCTGATTTCTTTTGGTTGGACGACCATGAAAAATTTGAGTTATGTTTTAGAAGAGAAACCTTTTTCATGGCAGAATTTCCAGGCCTGGGAAAGAAGGCAACATATTTTGTTTGAGGACTGAGCAGCAGAATAATGTGTGTTTTGAATGTACTGCTGCAATGCTAGTATATTGGTGTCTTTTAAACCCATGAGGGTTGGGCACCCGTGTGTGCATGACACGAAAATAAAGAAATCAATCAAAATCAATCAAAATATTGGAGTATACTTGCCATCTTAGTCTCTCTTCTGAACACACTGAGACACAATTGTTTTGAACCCACCTATCAACAAGGTGATGCACCAAATTGTCAAAGTGAAAAGTGATTAGTATTGTGATTAGTAGACTAACTGTAGTATATTTAATTTCCAATTATGATCTCTATGCTACTCCTTGCTGAAAAAGTAATTACATTGCTGCTGCTGCCCAACACCACGGGAGGAAGGTTTAATTTTATTGTTTAGCTCAAGCCTCTTCTGAACTTCCTCTTGTTATGTAGGATCCCTTTACTGCTCTGCTGAGTGTTTGTGGTAATAATCAAAGGAACATTTGATATATGTTAAATATTAGTATACGTATGTGTTAGTTTATACATAAGAGCGTGAATGCAGAGTAAAGGTTGAGGTGATGGAGACTGTGCAGAAGAAACTCAGGACAGGTGAGAAGTCTTTGTCTTCTATTTGCTTCCAATGCATCATGATATGATCTCCCATCGCCTAGCAACGCAAACATCTTCAGAGGTAATCATGTCAGTCCATCTCATCGACTCCAACAATGATTCACCAATAAGTGGCATGTTACGACGCAGCTTTAGGGGTAAATGGATACCAAGAAAATTAAACCAGGTCCCGGAGGTATTCAGGCCTGTGATAAACGAACGGAAATCAATCGGGGCTTTCTCATTAAAGCGATAATCAAGTATGTCTGCTGAAGTAGCATTGATTGGAAAACAGTTTGAGTGACAGCCACGCTAACCTCGGGGGCAGTCTGGGATGAGTCATGGTGAGTGGGACTTTTGAAGCATCCTCCGTGTCACTTGTCATATTCTGCCTCCTCGCTTTGATCCGGAGGGACACTGAGGGTCACATGTCATGACACTGTCGAAATGATCCACAAGGTGATGACGGGATTCACACACTTAGTTACTGTGCTGTATTTTTAGTGTGGGGCATTTGACGTAACGAGTACGATCAGGGGAAATGGAGCGAGGTTTACTTTCTATACAAACCGTGGCTGCTTGTTTTGAAAAGATATGTTGACGCACTTTGGTGTGATCCATACTCCTTCCCCTCATGCTGACATTTCTCTTCATGTATATTGCTGCGTTAACCCCAGACTTTCTTGCTTTTCATTTCCCACCATCTGCGATGAAGCTTCAGGCCGCCGATCTTTCCACCCACGGTTTGCAGAGAAAGTTGCTTCCGCCCACCTATGGAAACACTTTCTCTCAGTAAGTTATTAAACACAGCTCCCCGAAGTCACGGCAATATTGTCTCATCATCTGTGTGCACGGTTTCCGCCTCACTTTCATAAAAGTAAAGAGAACGGGAAGGAAAATATTTGTTCACCTTTTGTCTGTTTGGAGGATGGTGTGTGTGTGTGTGTGTGTGTGTGTGTGCATTTGTGTGTTTGTTTGTTTAGCATCAGTGCCCACCGGTCATCCATACTGTTCTGTGGGTGCAAATATAATGCAGTGTAAAGGCTCAGTGGTGAGTCAGTTTAGGTGGAAGCATCACACCGATGTCAAGCATAGAAATACAATTCTGTAAGAAAGCAGCAAACAAAAACTCATAAATATCTGTGTGTTTTCTGTTGCTGCCAAACTTCTCCCCACAAAAAGTTGTTTTAAAATGCAGTGGGCAAAAGTCCAAAATGCAAAACAAATAACCTCCTATTTTAAGCAGAAGTACATTAACAAGCCATGAGCTGTGTCGGTATCTGAGCCTCAGCAGTGAACGATAGCTTGTCGAAGGAAACCTAAATGTTGTCCTCTCAGCCAAGTGAAGCAAGACTGCAGTCTGCCATTGATTTCTCATCCTGGATAGTGACTAACTACCTCAAGGGCTGATGTTATTGCTGAGCGAGGGTGTAAAGTTTGCACTAAACTGTTGCTGTTTGAATTGAGGAGCTTACAATTTACAGACTTGGCAGGATGTTTGTTTTCTGAGTTCAATAGAAACGGATTTGACCCTGTTTCTGTTGGGTTGTGGAGAGAAATATGTTCATGAAGGCTGAAGAAGAACATGTAGTCACACGATGCAATGAGGTAAATAAAATCCTGAGTCATTAACAAGGAAAGAGCAAGGGACAAATCAGATACTGAATGCTAATTAATAATTAGCTAATTGGTATTTCACAGAAGATCTATCGATCTATCGATCGATCGATCTATCGATCTATCGTCTGCACGAAACCGATAAGGGAGGCAAAACCGAAGAAATCATGAAGTTATGGAAAACACCGATACTGAGAAGCTTTTTTAGGGAGTTATCACTATATGAAAAACTACAGAGGAAACAACATGTTAATCACTGAAAAGAAACAATGTCGAAATCAGTTGTTTAAAATAATATTTAAAAAGGTGCACTCTGCATGTTGTGATAATTTCTCCACATATCACCTATTGTGCTGGAGCCTGGAGAAATGCACACAAAACTCATACAAAAAGTGTGTTTAAGTGTGATATTATTATTATTATTGCCATTATTATTAGTGGTAGTATTTAATAAACCCTGGCATTACCTGTGTTGTTTCCCATTTTAATCATAGACTATTTGCTGGGTTATGACAAAAGCAATTGTCATTTGAAGTAGTGGCTATAGAGAACCATTGCACTCCTTATTTACTATATACCAATTACAGAATTCCATGACTTCATATCATGGAATTCTGTCAGTAGTCAGGTCACAGTCTATGTTATGACAGCTACAACTTGCAAGCTTTCTGTTCTTCAATATGGTTTGAAGGTTTAAGATGTATGGATGTATGATGATATGATGATTGGATTTGGTGAAGTTGGCAGGCATTTTGGGAGACAGGATCATGTCCATCCAGAGCTGTTTCAACGACTTCCTAGGTGACAAATGGTGGAATTGTGGACATTCAAGTGCCTTACTGACATCCCAAAAAAAAATTATAACATTTTTTCTAATTCAGAAATGAACATCATTTGCATGCTGTGTTTATATTTTTGCTCAGTGGCTAAAATCTAGAATCTGTGTGTGCATGAAAGCGAGAATCTCTATGTCAGTGTCTTTGTGTCTCCCATCCCACCAGTAATCTCCTGGTCCCATGAGCCCAGCGGTGGCTCAAAGTAGCTGCCTCTGCAGGTGCCTGTTTGAATATTCTTATTAAAGGTCTCAGTGCTGAGCATTCCCCAGGTCCCTGTGCAGAGAGAAGGCTTAGCAGGTGCACAGCCAGACATTTATCCTTTGAGGTGGGTAGGGAGTTGGGTAGGGGCTTAGATGGTCAGCAAACCGAGGGGTTGTTAAAAGGTTTAGTCAACAGATTGTTGTTCTAACTTCTCTTAGCAAACCAGAGACATAAGCCATCCTGCCAGACAATTAGGGGTTGAATAGTGAACAAGGCAGCTATCCAAACATGAGGAAGCTGAGCAGACAGAGAGGCAGGGATAGAAAAACCGTAGAGGCAGGTGTAGAAGTAAGCTGAGCGATGTCTGTCTGTCTGTCTGATTTTCTGTCTGGTGACCTGTCAAGCTGTCTGTCTGCTGTGTATGTGTGTGTGTGTGTGTGTGTGTGTGTGTGTGTGTGTGTGTGTGTGTGTGTGTGTGTGTGTGTGTGTGTGTGTGTGTGTGTGTGTGTGTGTGTGTGTGTGTGTGTGGAGGAGGGGTGGGGGCACACTGAGGTGGCAGCTGCATAACAGCACACAAGGGAAATCACTGTCAGAATGCAAGAGATGTG
>OMNN01028555.1:0-15497 GCA_900302755.1 Chromis chromis | reverse complement strand
CTTATCAAGGAAGTTCTACTATAGTTAATAGGCTCTGCAAGCATTTACCCTCTACATCACCTCTATCAACAACCAAACATCACATCAACTCTGTTTGAAACAAGAAATCTTATAATAACATCCAAAATTACACTAACTAATTACTAACTTCCCATAACACTGACCGAAAAGACAAGTAACATAGCATAAATGTACAGAGCATAAAGTTATAGAAGTGCTTACCAGTCAACAGTTCTTTCTTTCCATTGACCTTTGTTTGCTTCTTTCACTAAACAGAACTCATAATCAGCCTCAGTGTATTAGTGACAAACCTAGTAGCTAAAAAAAATCCAAAATGTAAATAAGTATTTTTCCATTCTGACAAAGTCCTGTTTCTGATCTCTAAACAAAGCTGAGCCGAATACCTTCCAGCACTTTCACTGTACAAATAGAGATGAAACTGATCCAAAGTCATCCTTTTAGGTGTACTTCCAGAAGGCTCAGAGGGAAGAGCTGAAATCTATTTACAACAAATCCTATTGCCATAAAGTACAATAACAATTACAGGTCTGTAACCTGACCCTCAGTGGAACATTAGCCAGAACACAGTTCCTGCAGTGGTGAGGAGGAACAGGGAGAGCCTTACTACCAATTACAGAAGGCGCAGAGACTGTCCTCGAAAAATGACACCATTCACAATTCACTGTTTATGCAGTGCTGCATTAATAAAACAGGCAGGTAAGTGCTTCAGACTTGGTAGGATTATCTGTGAGAAATTGTGTTTCCAAGGAGAGAACAAATTTTCTCAAAACACAACAGAACTGCAAGATTAAACTTTACCAAAGAACATAAAAAGAAGCCTGACAAATATTGGCATCGCATTCTGCAGTGAGATGAAACCAAAATAATTTTCTGGGATCAGATGCTTCCAGCATGTTTAATGTGGACCTGCCTGGATGACAGCAGTGTTTACACAGTGCTGACCATTAAACATAGAGGTGGGAGTGTGCTGATATGGGGCTGCATGATTGAAAAATGATGACACTTGTAGATGGCAGTATAAAGATAAGTTTGTATCTGCTAATACTGAATAAAAAAAATGACCCCTAGCCTCAAGAAGCTTGGCAAAAGAGGAACTTTCTAAGATGACAATGATGCTTTACAAACTGCAACAACCACACAAAACTATGTGTTGGCCAGGTGTGTTCCCTGACTTGAATCCCATACAAAAGCCAGTACAGAGTATTTAAAAGGGGGAGGAAGAGCAGGTGAAAAGAATCATCCATGACTCATCTTGCACAGACTTGTGTGAGGCAGTTTTTCTCTCTCTCTCTCTCTCCTCTCACCTCAACTGAAACAAAAGGCTGCTGACCTGGACTCTGGTTCTGTCTAAGGATTCTTCCTGTTATAAAACAGTTTTTCCTCCCTTTACCACCAGTGGCTCACTCAAAGGGAGAATTGTTGGGTTTGCCTTTATGAGATCTTTACTTCAAAAATCAGTTTCCAAGAGAATTATATCTGTCATCAGAAATAAATGCGGACACGCAAAATGTTAAACAAATGTAAGAAAGGAATATAATTAATGAAGGATTTACTCACTTTTGTTACATTGAAGTTGTACTTTGGGACCCATAAGTTTAATGTAGTCTGCCTAACCTGTTTGTTTTTAATAAAACGTAACATCTAATACACTACATTGTAGCTTAGGAATAATACAGTTACTTTAAGATACAGTTCTGAGTCATTTAACATTTTAGTATCATCCAGGGTATACAGGGATGAACTGTATACTGTATAT
This sequence comes from Chromis chromis, assembly GCA_900302755.1. NCBI lineage: Eukaryota > Metazoa > Chordata > Actinopteri > Pomacentridae > Chromis > Chromis chromis. The sequence continues at coordinate 13,720 of OMNN01028555.1, read as the reverse complement.
TACATTAGGTCTGGTGGTGCCTTTTTTTCTGATTTCAGAAACATGCATTTCATCTTTGTGTGTTTGTCTCAAGCTTTATCTTCAACTCCATATGACACACCGACAGCATGCTCCAGGTGATTCAGGAGGGAAAAAGGCTCAAAGACAAAAAGGAACAAACAAGGAGGGAGGGAGAAAGGTAAAGAAATAAGGGGAAAAAAAGACAGATAGATGAAAAGAGTGACAACAAGGATTAGATAAGTCGACAGGGTGAGGGCTGGCGAAGCTGAGTTGGAGGGAAGAGTATAAGAAGGAAGAGAAAATAGAGGGGGAGGTGGATAGAGGCTATGCATGCTGCATTCTCACGTATACATAAGTGAGGAATGAGAACATAACATGATGGCACAGATGAGGAGAAAAATGGATTTGAGAATGGATTGAAAAATGAGAGCGCTGAAGGAATCTGATGGAGAGACAGATGAACGAAGAGGGAATAAATGATGGACATAAGATAAATGGTTGAAGGGAGAAAGGATTTCTTAAAGCTCCAGTGGCTGTCCTGCTACAACCATACATAAAATTTACTGGAGTAGCATCATGTTTTGAAATTGAAATTGATGTTTCTTATATTGACCAACAGTTACTATCACAGAGGAAGTTTTAGCAGTTTACTGTATAAGAGAATTATGCAGAAGATGGTTAAAATTTAGTTTTCATGTTACGTATTTCTGGAAGGTGGGGTTACTTTCTATTATTTAGCGATCCCACCTAAGTCTGGGGATTGTAATGCTCCCTTTTGAAATGGTGGTAAAAGGTATATTGTGCCTTCGTTAGCACAGGTCACCTGGATATCTTGCAATGGACATCCATCTGCTGTTTATCCAGCTGCAGAAATCCAACCCATTTCGAAATTTCCTCATCTTGCGGGGACATTTAATTCTCCTTACGGTCCTTACATTTTACCTTTACAACAACATGTATGTGTTTTTTTTTCTCGCTTTGCACCTATGCGTGTCAGCCACCCTCCTGCTGTAGCGTAACAGGATGATTGTGTGGATGAGTCATGACCCAAATGCAGAACAGACACATTTATAACATAGATTACTCATCAGTTTATCATCATTACTTCGCACTATCCTAAACACTGACAACAGAACGTCGAGGAAAAATGCTGCATCTCCAGTCTCTCCCTTTACCAACAAAAAGAGCTGTAGGACAATCCGCCACAGTGTTGCAACAATGTGCACAAGAAAAAAACTGGGCAGGCATCCAGCATTACCTCTGCAGCAGAACAGGGTGATACATGACTCCCGCTCTCACAATCACACATACACATCAAACACACACACTGCTTTCCCAGTATTAATGTCACATACGGCTAAGCACCATAAATTGCACACAGACCAAAAGCACGATGCATGGTGACTGATTTCTGGTGAGGCTGTGACCACAGGTGCACAGATGTAAAAGTATCAGAAGCAAGTATGAGTGATTGACTTCGTTTATTAAAATCACATCTTTTACTTTCCTTCAAAAGCTGAGTGCTCTCCCCTGTGGTGCCCAGAGAACAGTCGGTCTTATAACAGGAGCAAACTCATGCCCTCATGTCAACGAGGCAGAGACACAAGAGAGTGTACAGAGCCGCAAATAAGGTCCCGAGGGTGAAATGTCAACTATTTCTGGGCAATATAACTGAACAAATGTATTACGATAAACTGCTTTGCTTCAGTAGGTATAGATAATGACTTATTTTTAATACAGACCTGGAGAAAAAAATTTTTAGTAGTCTATTTATCAAGGTATACAGGTAATAGCTTTATGTTAGCACAACAATGACAAACAAGCAAATCAATACATTTACACACATAAAAACAAATAAGGATAAAGGGATGATCTTGACACACATTAAAGAAAACAAAATTGAGTAAAACCTCAGAGGACCTTCATGGATGCCAGTGGGGAGAGTGTTAGAGTTTGAAGGAGCTCAAACGTTTCTGGATATAATGTGCTGCTGTGAGCCACAGAGGGAGCACACTGAGGGTTTGTTAATGCAATTAAACTTTACATTTTTCCTAAGAACATTAATGGTGATTTGCATCAAATGCATTTAAGTGGCGTTATTGATCATTGTACTGCTACTGATGATGTCTATTGTAAATGCTGCTATCATTTTATCACTCAGGCCAAATGTCAGTAAACCTACTTACAGTTGTAGCAATAAGCATGTTTGTATAGTTTTGACCCAGCAGATTTTACCATACTTCCAGATGTCCTGTAATGTATTTATGAAAGAACCAAAATGCATGATTGCCAGATGTGTTTCAATCATTTCATCATAGAAAATTAAGACTTATAGGAGCCATTGGAAACTCAAGACTGCCATCATATACATGGTCTTTACAGGTGTATGTAAACCTTTGTTTACAAATGTATATTTAGACATAAATTAAATAAAATATGAAGTAATTGTACCCAGAAACATGTAAACTAATGAGTTTCACGTTATTGGCTTTTTTAATGTCACCTTTAAATTTATTTTGGCGAAGGAGAATTTTCCACAGGGGCACGGTCCAATTCACTCACACTCAATATTCAGAAGATGTTAGGTCCCAATTAATTGCGAGGGGCATTTGGGAATATGGACCCACAGTTTCTCTGAAAGGCCATTTTCTAAATGTATTGTACTGTACCACCGGTGGTTCCCTAAGACAGTGTGTGCGGAGGCCCTTTTCTATTGCTGCCATGCCAACACACTGAACCACACACTGGAGCTGTGGGGAGCAGCCTATTTGCACCTGAATTAAGTTATTCCATCAAGAGATAAGCCTGAAAAGGTTCTATTGTGGGTTTTTGTCATTTTTGTGGCAGCACTGGAGGAGACACGCTTGTACTAGATTGTTTTTAAGTGACATGTTAATACTGTTTATTATTTGTAATCACTGTTTACATCTCCTTACGCTGAATTGCTGCCACAAACACTGTCCAGTGATTTACCCCCAAGTCTCAGGCAGAGGATTTTGCTGAAGCTGGCAGGATTTGCACTGTTATACAAGAGAATTAATTGGGTTATCAAAACAGGGAGTTTGTTTCAGCATGAATGGAAGGAGATTTTCTTAGCATGACTAGATTTGACTCTTTCTGTTGCCAGACTACCAACTGGAATGTATACAGGTCAAAGTTCACTTCTCTTGGACTTCAAATTGGCACTATCAATTAATAGAAATGGTCCTTTAATCTGTCTCGTATTTTAAAAATTTTATTACTGATCCTCTGTTTTGCAAAGCAACACTTGAAATCTGCTCAACACTTGGGGACCTCCGGTGACTTAACCTCCTGTTCCAAAGCTCACTTTGTGCTAATTCCCTTGGATTGAAGACTTGTCAAACTAGCTGCTACCTTCACATGTAATCCATTGGTCTATCTATCTGTTCTGAAAGTATATTTTAGGATTGTTTTTGTGTTGCCTTGAAGATGGAAATAAATGTATTAAGTATTATGTAATTTAAAACTTGTATTTATTTTGTACTACTAGCAAGAGACACATGTTTTTGTGCCTCAATTCCAGTAAATGCAGGGCTGGAAAATCCTGGTACCCGAAAGTAAAAATCCTTTTCCGTTCTAGATGTCTCCCTCTTCCAACACACCTGATTCAAATGATCAGCTCATCATCAATCTAGAACGGGAAAGGATTTTTACTTTCGGGGACCAGGATTTTCCAGCCCTGATTAATGCCACGCAAAACTTAAATGCTGTGAACTGAGATGGATTCATGTCATCAGATATGAGAGTAGAGAGAGACCCACATCCAAGTCAGGAGGGTTTTGAGACGGTTGAAATAAACGGATTGTTTGGGCAGGTTTGTTTGAGCAGTGTCATTCTGATGAGGCAACAGTTTGGACCTCAGGGTGTTGTCAAAGGCAGGGGCCAAGCAGTCTCCCTGAATTGACTTTACATGCAGTATAGATACAGACATCAGACTCAGATAGCAGACAATGTTGGGGAAATGGTAAGAACACAGACGAATAACAAATATTGTGAATATTAATTTGTGATTTGGTCAAAAGAAAATGAACTAAAAGCAACATGTTGATAATCAATGCCAAAAATAAATCAGTTCTAGGTTTTCGTGACTATACATCAAAAGACCTTTTGCTTTTGGACTGTTGGTCTGGCAAAACAAGAAGCATGATATGTCAATTATAGACATTTTTATTGCCTTTTGACATTTAGCAAACCAAATGATGAATCTATTAATCCACAAGATGATCATCATTAAAGATAATAGGCTATAAATAATTGTTGGTGCAGCCCAAGCTTATCTGATGGTAGGCACGGGCTATTGTTTATTTCATTCTGCTAGTAAAGTAATTAAGACAATTGTGTAATTAGTATAGCAATATATGCTTTACTAGAAGCTACAATAGTCAACACTACTATAACTGGTATGTAAATGTACAAGGAAAAGATTTGCATGTATTGTTTGTGGGCCATTTTAATATTAAGCACTATTTTTTTTAATGATTAAAGAGGAATTCTTCTGCCTTTTTCCCTCTTTTTTTCTACACATCCCCTTTTTCTCCTTGAAGCTGCAGTCATTACTAGCAGCCACTTCATTAAGACCAATGACTGAACTGAGTAACCCCTACGAGCAGACTGGGGCAGCTGGCTATTTTAGGACGACTTGGCTGGTTAAGCTAAGTGATATTCTGCCCAGAATCAACCCAATCCCGCTGCCCTATCACAAGAAATGACAGCTGGCAAAGAACTCCTTGTATTTGTGTGCAGCAGGAGCAGCAGCAGCAGCAGCAGCAGCTCTGTGTGAGCACAGGCCTTTAGGTAGCTCCTCGCTATGCTTGGTCCTGTGCTGTTCTTTGGTGCACTGAGTGCGTGGGTTCATTGATTGTATCTCTCTCCTGGCACTTTAATGGTCGTGGTACACTCGTCTCTGAACCCGGCATTAGCATGGTCAAGTTATTTCCTCTCAGGGGCTATTTCCACTGACCAAACAGGATTTTTCCGTTCACTCCTTCAAACTTGTGTAAGAAAACGGCATGCTGTGTTTTTCCATTATTTCCTATACACTGTGCAGGGAGCAAGAAGTGGATGCGTACGTATTGGTAACATAGCAGGCAGTTGCACTTTAATAGCACACACTCACACACACTGGCATACCATACAGTATATGTTCCCAGGAGCGGGATTGTAAAAAAGCAATTTTATATTTAGGTGTCTCCTAAAAGCCTCAGTTATGAACCAATCTTCTGTGAGGTGTACATCAGCAATTCACTGAGTGTTCTAACCAAAACTGTGCACTGCTTTTGCTATTAAAAAGCTGTATCTACACACCTTCATCATCAATTTTGCAAGATGACTGAATCCCTTACACAGGGGGGACAGGACGGATGAAGAGGAAAGACAGAGCAGAGGAGAAGGTGGGAGTTGGGGGGAGTGGAAATGGAGAAACGGGATGAAAAAGAGACGGATAATCCAGGTGGGAGTGCTCCATCATGCAGCTTTTTCACTTGCTGTAAAGGACGAGGGGATGACTTACTGAGGGTAATTCTACACACATGCACACACAAACACACACTCTCCACTGCAGGTAATTGGTGTCATGAAAACTCGCCTGTCAGTCCACAAGAAGGTAGTAGTGCTCTCTCACACCCCGACCCCACACCTCTCCCACTCAGCGCCGTCCACCCCCCCATCCCTCAGGTGTGTTCGCTGCTGCACTTTTGGAACTCCCTCAGTTCTTATACTGCACAATTTTGTCATTAACCATTGACTCCGCAGTTAATTACTTTTTTCAAATTGCCGCACAGGAGCCCACCTGCAGTATACAACAAGATTAGAGTATAAAACCGCAGTATGCAGCTGGATTATAAAGGCTTTATACAGAATATAGAGTCACATGACAAAGGCCACAGTACAGTGCAGCCTGTGAATGAGGCCCCACACTGCCAATCACATTGCATCTGTCTGTATAGGGCAATATGGGACTGGTGCATGAATTATGTGCTTCATTTGACACCTTGAATATTGTAAAGAGGATTCTTTTGATCATTTAAATTAGCCATAACACAGTTTAACAGCCACAGATTCAGCTCACCGCCATTAGCATAATAATTTATACTATCAACTCCAATTCAAACTCAGACATGTATGCACATGTGTGTGACTCTGTGTGAGAGTATGTTCAAGCCTCTCTCAGGAGACTTTCCAGTCCCCTCATGTTGTCACAGGGTTTGGCACTGGTCTTGTTTCTCCAGATGTTCCCACAATCCTGACTCTCTCTCTCTCTTTCTCTCTTTTCTTTATATGTCTGCCTACTCTCTGAATTTCCATTTTCAGGGATGAGAAACTCACGTTTAAACTTTCCATGTCTTGCTGTCTGCTTCCTCTGTCAAATGCAAGCATAGCTGTTGCCCAAGTCCCACCCCTCCTCCCATCCCTCTGTGACTGATGAGTAAGAGAAATGTTTTCCCTGCAGACAAATATGTACCTAACTGTAGCATTTCCTTATTCAAACACTGTTGCAAAGATAGTGTGTTGGCTATGAAGGCGGGGGGAAACTGTCAAGAGTAAGGATTAAAAGAGAGGGGCTAAAAATGACATTGGAATTTTGGGGGTTTCTTTCACGCCACAGATTTAATTAAACCTGTTGGCAATATGACATTGTGCTTGAAACAAAAGCTACCAAGGTCAAACTCGACCACATCATCCTCGTACAAATAGCCTTGCTCTATGTGCACTTCCACAAACTCACTTAGAAGCCATTACAAGCCACACTGCTCATTGCTTTTAACAAGAAATACAAAACTAATATACTATTCAATCACACAATTCTTTCCATAGCACGGTCTAGAGCAGTACTGATCATTGAGCCTGTTTCAAAAGCAGTTTGATACACTGAGGCATACAGTCAACTTTACCACAGCAGTTACAAGACATTTCAAGTGGCAACACACTAAAAGATTAGAAGAATTAAAGTACTACATGTCAAGTGTAGTGCAACTGCTTCCAGTTGATCCCTTTGTGCTCTCTGTACAGTGGCAAAACCAGCCTCTCAAATTCAACAGCAATGCCATTGTTTTAAAAGGATTTACTTACAGTGAAACTGCAGGGAGAAGGAGAATGTGGTGGCGGTGCTAGGTACAGCTTCCCCAGATATCCCTTTTGGTGCTGATGATAGTTGTAGTAGCAGGGTGGCCTGTCCAAGACTAAATATAGCCTAGAGAGCTTGTAGCGGGAGCAGACAGCAGGCCGAACCAGGCTTTTCCACGTCGCATGGACAGTATATTTGCCATAAGCGAACTCATTCTGGACGGCTGAAAAAAAAAAACAGCACAGCACCGGAAAGTAAAAAGAACAAGAAGCTTCACACTAGGGCTCTGTCCCTAGAACAAATGAAGGGAGGGAGGAAGGCAGAGAGGGAGAGATGGAGGAAGAGAGAGAGAGAGAGAGAGAGGGAGGCAGGGAGGGAGAGAGCTGGTGTCGTGTAAATATAGGACCTGCTAGCATGACCTCTTGCAGTGAGAGCACACACTGACACACACTTCACCAAAACCTTCATACAATGAACTGACAGCCATCAACATGGCACCTAAATGGATTCTTCTTGCTCTCCTGAAGATGACTGGTGTGCATTTTCTGTGGTATCATTTTTCATTACTATTATTAACTGCTAAGACAAAAAGAAAAGTAAGTTCCGGTCCTCTTTTTGATTCTTGTTGCGTGGTGCATTCAAAAGCAATACAGAGGATCACAGATCAACCCTTAGCCTCCCTCTGACGTGTTCCATTCTTACAAACACCATAGTCTGAAGCTGAATTAGGATGTTTGTAATGCTTTAGCTTTATTACTGACCACAGTTTTCCTATCATAATCCACATTTGGGAGGGTTCAGCCCTTAAGGAAGCTAAATGGTGCAAACAAACGATAACCCCCACAGCAGAATGTCTTCATATGAAGGACCAGTCAGCCAAGTTAAACAAGCTCTTAAATATCCCCCTTTCAGTTTAAATATCTTTATGTCCGTACAAAATGTTTCCAATTTTTCATCAATCGCACATGAGATCAAAACTATAGTGCAGGACTTTTACCTAGAAATATTCGTCTGTTACATTTATTTTTAAATATTTTTATTTTTTTTTAAATTTGTTTTGGTGGTGATATTGTTGTGCTGACAAAATAGTAATGATGTTTTACGTCAACCAGAGATAGTGAGTTTGCCAGAGCTGAGGAGGGGAGCAACTGTAGCAATGGAGATGGCAGTGACAAAATCAACAGGAGCAAAAAAAACGTTTTTGTGTAATTACTCTCACTGCCAGAAGGGGGAGACAAAAGTTTTGCACTGCACGTTTAAGTTAATATTTTTTACTCAGAGAAAAATAGCACAATTTTGTAGTTCTGCTCAGAAAAGTCACATTAAATCACATAAATGGTGAAACGTTTCGCCAAACAGTTTGTCAACTCGAAATAAAGTTCATATGAGAAGGCTGGCAATGAAAAATGATACCACACTGAAATTTCTGTGGGCCTTAATTTGATTGCAGTAACTCTAAATTTAAAATATCACATATATGTCATGCCTGTCCAGGGTGTACCCGGCCTTCACCGTAAGTCAGCTGGGACAGGCTCCAGCCCCCTGTGACCCTACAGAGGGTGAAGCGGTGTATAGATAATGGATGGATGGATGGATAGTCACCAACTTTATTATTACAGGAAAGCAATTGTCTCTGCCAAAATGTATTTTCTTGTACTAGGAAATATGATGGGAACCAGACCCATCTGTTAATGTGAATCCAATCGACACAGTAATTCTGGGTAAACTTGCATCAGTTCTGTATCTGATTTGTTCAGTGTGTAACATATGAGGCCATTATCATTAGCTGTTGTTTCAGACCTCTTTTGTGTTGTCAATTGTTTAATTCAAACTTGTTTAATTTAGAAGAAATGCAATTAACCATAATTACTGCTATTAATTAAGCACTTATTAATAATGTAGGTGAATATTCTAATCTATAAAAATGCTATTATCAGCGGGTTGCATCTTTACAGATAGAAAGATTTGCTTAATTTGCATGGTTAATTATAAGTCAAATGCAAATTAAACAATTGAAAAATAATCAACCATTTAACAAGCAAGAAAGAGAAATACTTTCAGAAACACAAGTAGTAGAAAATCAATTAGAAGCAAATTGCTTAATAGCTCTTGAATAAGCAGATTAAATTGTGTGTTCATCCACATCAGTTTGAGAAATGTCCAAATATATTACCAGGCTTTCGGGTATTGAATATTTGGTAAACACAACGGACGGTCTCAGAAACAACAGGGAAAAACTCTGCACTCACACTGGTCAGCTGTTTAGCCTCCATTAAACCACAGTTACAGCCATGAGGAAGCCTAGTGGCCAAAGGTAGAAGAGTGTTGTTGCATCAGGCAGCTGAAGATGTTTTGACACTCCAGCAAAACTTCAGCAATTCTACTGTCTGATGGAGACTCCCAGGTTTTTTTTAGGCCCACTTGAACACCAGTTAGAGTCTGACAGTGTTGCTATACAGAAGACAGATCAGATTCCTTTTTTTTGAGGCAACTGATGGAACATAATGCAGATTTTAAATAAAGCTAACTCAGTTATTCAATTATAGTTGAGTGTGAATATTTTAGACCTCGGAAACAGTGGTTTCATAACATAGAGAAGAATAATTTCCAGAGCTGCCAAACGCATGTCACCATACTGAGCGTCTCCATGACAACTGAGTAAACTTTAAGCTGTGATGAAGAGTGTGAGATGCAGTTGAAAGCTCAAGAAACAGTTAGTGACTGGACAATGTGTTTCAATTATTTTGTCAAGATATTCAGTTATATGCATGGGAAAAACTGTCATGTCCATGGTCGGAAATATTAAAAGTCAGCCTAAGTAAACAGAGCATTGAAACATTCCTCAATTCAAAGTAAAATAAAGTAAAATAAAAGTTTGTTTCTTTGTTTCTGTTTCCTCTCTCTCTCTCTGTGTGTGTGTGTGTGTGTCTCTCTCTGAAAATAATGAATCACGATCAGCTGAAGAGAAAGTATTTGGCCTTGTGAACGAGGAAGAGCCACAAGGAAAATTCACGTCTTGTTAGACAATTCCCCCTGAAGATCTGTGTGTGTGCCTGAGCATTCAAGAGTGTCATATTCTTTTACTTGTGCACTGAGACTATTTTCAACAACCTTGACACAACACACAGTGTGTGCGCACCCAGAAAGACACACACGGACACACACATACACACACACACACACACACACACACACACACAGTGCTTAAAGTCTTAACAGAAGGGGATGACACATGAGGCAGAGTGGAGGTCTTCCCATGCCCCCCCTGCCCTTTCTGTTGGACTTGGACATCTCCCACAGGCTGAGCTGTAAATAGACAGTACCCCCAAAACCTTCACACACACTCAAACACACATAAAACTATACTTAGATGCCTACTCCAGCCTGCCACCATGTACTCAAACTGCTTCCTCCCACACTGAGATGAGGCACATTTGTGAAATGCGCGACTCAAAGTACAACTTATGAAAGTTCTGCTTAGGTTTGATAAACTACAGTAGCACAGAGGACTTCACCACATGCAGTGCAGTTTCCAGCCTCTCTGGCAAGCTCATGGAGCATCTGTAACCGTTAATGTCCAAACAGATCACAGCAATAGTTTATGATATGCTAGGAGGAGCCTAATAGCCATACCACAGAATAGAAAACAAGGTTTTATTGAACTATTTGTCAGTAGCAAACCACTTTAAAGATTGCACAGTAAATAACAGCACTATAATGCTGCCATGGCCAACGTACAGTAAAGTACAGTAAATTAATGTATTCTGAGATGTTGGGGACTAATTGTTAGCTGTAGATAGGTATCATAGAAAAATATGTTCACCTATACACACTAACTTGCACAGACTTTGATATGTCTTGACATGTGATCGTATCCTGCAGCCAAAAAAGGACTCCAGAAGGTTTAGTTCATCACTTTATCAGAACAGAACATCAGTAAAACTGAGGCAGAAGTAACAGCATGTTGCCCATAGGAAATCAAAAAGTTTGGGCATGAACGTTACAGTAAACTGTAACCATGCATCCATTTACTGGTGGTCCTACAGCAGCCACTGCCATTTACACTGTCATTTACTTTTCAAGCGAGCTTTAGTGGAAGCGAATAAGTAGCTTGTAATTACAAAGCTGCGACTATTTTTAGGCAGGCTTACGTCTGCACATGTCCATTAGGTTTCCCTCAATTCTTTAAATGAATGGTCAATAATCTGATTTACACTTTGTGCATTAGATAGCTAACCGACCTCAAAAAAGCTAAGTCAAAGTGCATCAAAGAAACCCTCAAGCCTGACTGAAATCCTATTGAAAGACACATTTCAGCCAGAGGGCAAAGTTGTGCAGTCTGTCGAAATAGCCACGCAGAGGGTCTGTCCAATGTGATAATGGCAGCTACGGGTAGACTGAGATTATCCATCAACGTGGAAAAAAGCAATACAAGCCATTTAAACATATACAATATTAAGATGAGTTGTAGTTTTTATCTGAAAAGTTAAACTGCTTCTGTGTCTGTTAGAGCCTATGAAGATGATAAAACTATTGTCTCGCTAATATTCCATAAATGCAAATCCTCCATGAGCTTGTGTCAGGTGACTGATACATGCTGTCTAGCCAGCTAAACTATTATTGTATAAACTGCCAAAGTTTACAAGTTATTTTTCTTCTGGCGTTACCAAACAGATCTGAGTGCATTTGCACCCCAACCCCAGAAAATCAAGACAGACTGCAATCCCATTCGTGATTTTACTAAAAAGGAAACATATACTGTATGTGGTAAATGTGTGAAACAAAAGTGCATTAAATAGCATTTGGATTTAACCTGAATACGAGGCACTTGAAATGACAAGTGTGCATTGACATTGTTGAATTTAAAATTTAACATGCCAGAGTGGAAAACCAAAATTTAACTGCAAAGCTTGTGTTTACCAAATTCACAGCTGCGCGCAGAGCTCAGAAATAAATAAAAAAGTATGACAATATGACAGCGTGTGTGCCAGAAAGTGATGCTTGTAGTAGTGCCAAGTTTTGTGACTGTCCTCAGAAGGGATAAAGCATCATCACAATCCCAAATATGTTATTAGGATATCTTTCATTAGAGATTTCTGAGAAATGGTTAAACTACGTAAATAAATGATTGTGAAAGTTATTTCTACCAATGTTAATAAATAAATTCATGCATTTTTGTTTTTGTTTTTAAGGAGCACAAGGGCAATGCACAAGCCTGTTTCTTATATGGGTTTGCAGCTACATTATTAATAAGAACCGGCATTGATGCCTAACTGATGCAGAGTGGTGGAAACATGGTGATAGAGAGAGAACAAAGGTACAAGAGGAACATGATCACTGAGGAGAGTTGTAAGCACAGATGGATTTCCGAATACCTTTCACCCTGCAGGAAATCTCATTGCACAGCTTTAGCGGTATTTAGAGAGCCTGTGTCACTCAGTAAGAACTGATTCATCCGCAGGGCTTACTGCGATTCGAGATAAGAGACAATATGAATATACAAGTGCTGCCCAGGTTTCCAAAAGCAGCCTGCATTTATTGTGGATTAATATTACGAAGAAGAAACAGCAGCAGTGCATTAAGAGTGGTGCTAGTGTGACGTGTGTCATTGTGTGGGCTTCAGAACAGCTTGTTCTGTAAAAAGAATGACAAAGAGTACAACACAAGGACAGCTTCAATGTCACAATAATTCTGCACATGACAAATTATTGTGACTCCTGCGTGGCCTCACTGTTGTACATTAGTGTGAACATCAACGTACGCCCACACTCCCGCCCACAGAGTGCACTGTTATTTCAATCTGGACCTCTAGAGCTGGTACTTTTTGTGAGAGACCAAGGTCCTCCAGTCCTACTAAACAACATTTAATATGATAACCCCAAGAACTGCAGCCTAACACTGACAAAAAAAGCACCTCACATATCTGTCAGTGTGACATAAAGCCCCATATCCCCCATCTTAATTCATACTGGACATATAAATGGCCCCAGTGCTGCTACCACTAGCATGACCTCTACCTATAACATACTAGATGGCTGACAGTAAATCCTCCAACCTTGCTGTCAACACATCTTCAAGATAAAATATACCATACAAAGCAAAAACACAGGCAGAAATTGAATCCACCTATGCTGACATGGTAAACAAATTCTTGAAACTCCCTCCGGTGAAAATCAGGGTTTAATTTTACCTTGTTAGCATGTCCATACGGTGCTCACTATACACCGATCAGGCATAACATTATGACCACCTGCCTAATATTGTGTTGGTCCCCCTTATGTGGTCAAAAATGCTCTGAACCATTGGGCATGGACAAGAGGACCTCTCAGGGTGTCCTTTGGGTACTCTGGCTTGTGCAGTGGAGCCTCTGTCAATCACACTTGTTCCACTGCTTGATCAGAATGGGGTCTAGGAAGTTTGGAGATCAATTCAACATCTTGGGCCATTGTCATGTTCCTCAAGATGTTCCTGGTTGGTTGATGTTGTTGCCATGTGGTGGGGTACATTTTCCTGTGGGGGTGATATTTGGGATTTCCATTTGCATGAGGGAGTGTGCTTGTTCTGGGACAATGTTTATTTGGGTGTCTAAGTCTCATCAACACTGATGCCAAAATCCAAGGTTTTCCAGCAGAACAC
>OMNN01028554.1:0-37593 GCA_900302755.1 Chromis chromis | reverse complement strand
CTGGTGGTTAACCAGCCAGAGTAAGCGTTGCAGATGATGCTGTGTTTCCACTAACTTCAGTCTGTTTTGGATCCAGATTCCTCACCACAAAGTCTTTAAAGTTTAAAGACCTTAGAGCAGGGGTGGACAATCCTGGTCCTCGAGGGCCACTATCCTGCATGTTCTAGATGTTTCCCTCTTCCAACACACCTGATTCAAATGATCAGGATCGTTATCAGGCTTCTGCAGAGCTTGATGATGAGCTGATCATTTGAATCAGGTGTGTTGGAAGAATGTGCAACCTCTGTAAGTGCATTTCCTGCATTTCAGCCCATTTAAGTGCATAAAATAAGTACAAAAACCACTCTCTCTCTCAATCAAGGCCATTCCAAGACTTGTTTTCCTCTTCCCAAACTTCTCCAACATGTTACATAACACTGCAAGACCAAATATAAGAAGTGAAGAATTCTACAAGTCAAAAATTAGGTGACAGTGAACAAGAATATGAGAATTCAAATATATCCTATCCTATACGAACCAACAAAAGCAAATAGAAAACATTCTTTCCCCTGGCGACTAAAGAAGACTTGATTTTCTATTTGTTTTGTATCTTTGGTGAGTAATAAAAAGAAATACAGAACACCTCTCTCGCCGCCACACGAGCCGAATATTCGGATATTCGTCATTAATTGGAACCAAATATCCGGAGCACAGAAATTGCCGGACCGGCCCGAGGTAGCCGGCGTCATCAAGGTGACTAACCGGAGAACCCTGATGCTAAACTGGATATAACAATAAACAGATTAGGTGGTAAAAACAAAAATGCATTTCATGTTTTGGTGTGGATTATTTTGTATGCACCAGTTTCGTAGAGCTTTTGTTTTCACTTTTCTAAAGATAAAGAAGCAAAATCGATGAAGTTTAACTCTTCCAAACCCTGAGTCTTCTTGTCCTTTAACTCGTTTATGCTGTAAAGCAGGAATAATTTGGCAGCAAGACTGTAAATAATGCATGAAGTACTGTATGTCTCTGGAGACACAGAGGAGAGACGGTGCTAAACATTTGACTAAAATGAGTTATTTGAGGATGGAGAACCCAGGGGGCTCTCACAAAAGACAGTGTCAGCTAAACAACCTCCCACGGTTCCAAAACCGATTAAAGGTGCTTTCCAGACAGCAAGCTCCCATACCATTCCTCTTCATTGGTCTGTCTTTCTCTTCTGGTAAAGAGGCGTGTCATTCAGATGACTCAGAATGTGTAAAATCCCATCCTGTATTGTTTCCCTCGCTGTGGTGACTGTGGTTGCCATGGTCACGCAGCAAGTCACAGCGGCAAGTTAAAAAAGTTGAACCATCTTGAACTTTGACAGAGCTGTGCCCATTCATGAGAGCCGCAGCCACCCTCCCTCTGACGACCTCAGCATCCACTCACTCTCTGGAAAACACCTTTAAACTTCAAGTTCAGTTTCATTCTCAGACATGAAGTGTTCCTCACCCGGTACTGTTTGTGTTTTTTCCCCAGGGAGCAGCTGGGTACAGTAGAGAGGAGCAGGCAGAAGTACAAGGCAGCTCCACTCACTGTTGAGTTTGTCCCTTTCTTTTACCGTAAGTCTCTTGTGTTTCTCTCCATTTCTTGATCCCACTTTCTTTTTTATTGTGCCAAATTGTCTTTAGTTAAACTAAAACTTTTATTGTAAAATAGACTGAGACATAAGCATCAACTGCACATGATAGGATCATTTACCCTGTCATAAAACAACAGTTGCTTAACTTTTACTGTGTGACGTTGTGTTAGCTTATTTGTAACCTCTTGTCATGTCATAGTACTGGCATACTTCAAGTCCAACCTCCTGCTTCAGTAGCCTCTTCTGGTGTGAATAAAGAAGCAATCCTCTACTCAGCCAGCTACTGTAACGGTCACAGAACATGAGCTCTTCTCTTCTCTTCTCTTCTCTTCTCCTCGACCATCTTTTTTCTAAGAGCTCTCATGCCGTCTCTCTCTCTCCCGCTGCCTCCTCCTCTTTCCTCTCTGGGTCCTGTTGAATCCACTCTTTGTGTCCTCGCCGTGTTTGCCAGGGGTTGAGATGAGCAGATAGTGAATGGTGTCTGTCAAGCCACTTCAGCGACGCTGGCGGCCATTTTGAACAAATATGCCCTTCTGTTCCATGTCATGTGTGGCTGTTGTGGTTTGGCACTAATGATAACACCCAACCCAACCAGATAGACTGTGTGTTAGTATCTTTTCGTGCCTTCTGTTTTTGTTTGATGTGCAAACAACAACTTTATGGGAATATTGCAGGGCGACTTTTGATAAAGTTCTGTTCTCTTTTCCATTTATTAGCCTCTTTCATGTAAGCTGCCATCACTGTTATCCAGAGATAGTAGACTGTAGTTTAGTTTTGGCATGACTGGGATCAAAAGAGTAGACATCACGGAGCCACAATGTCAGGTTTCTTCTCCCCAGTCGGACGTGTTGACAGATGAGTTAATGGGTGACTGGGGACCACCATGACCCAGAGGTTACCAGCAGGACTGCCTCTGTGTGTTTGTACACTATGTGTGACAGCTGAGGTCCTATCTTATCTGGTTTGCAGATTTCATTGACCTCCTTTGCGTGTGTAGAAAATAAAGAAGAGTCTTTGTCTGTGTTTGCTATCATGAGTGTTTTGTTTAGAATGAAAAGCACAGGAACTTCAACTGTTTGCTGTGAGCGATGGTTTTGTTTTGCCGTAATGCTGTATTTGCATAGCTGACATCATGCCTACACATCAAACAAATGCACTCATGTGTTGGTGTGTGTGTGTGCCATCATTTCAGAGTGCTTCCAGGAGAGCGAGCACCTGAAGGAGAGTCTGAAATGCTGCTTGCTGCACCTATTTGGAGCCATAGTGGCTGGGGATCAGGTAAGCATCTAGTTGGCCCTTTAACTGGCAGGTCACAAGCTTGATCCACTCGATACAGAGCTTTCCACGTTTACAGGAGCAGCCCCCTAATTGGCCCTTTCAGGCTTTCTGTTTCCATTGCAGAGAAAGATCTGACAGCTTCAACTGCGACGTTAAATCAGAGTGCACCAAAACAATGACAAATAGTTCCTAGTCTGTGAGAGTGTAGGAAATAGAACAATGGGAGTTTGTTATGTCAGCCTATATGGTGATTTTTATATTTAAAATGGCGATGTTTAATAGGAGAAGACTGCTACTCTACGTCAAGATTGTCTCTTCTGAGTTTAACCAATCAGCATTGAGACCCACACAGTAGTTTGTCGGGGCCACTCAGAAAATACCAACCCTAGAGTAGGTACTTTTTCCTCCCCTGAAAATGACACTGAAAGAGATTCTACAGTGATAGTTCTTGTGGACGGAACAAAGGTTGTGGTAACACTAAAATGGTCTGCAAGTTCCTGCAGTGGAAAAGGTTTTGGAGTTGTTTTATCTGGTAAATCAGTTCGATAATCGGCCTATAAAATGCAATTTCCTGAAGCGTGTGGTCCTGGACATCTTCAACTGTCTTGTTTTGTCAGACTAGTTGTTCAGGACCCAGTATATATTTAACATACTGTCACATATGTCAAGAAGAATGCTTTTCTTCTTTTCCATTTCAGTTTATTTACAGATTAGATAAACTGGATATATGTTCATAGTGATAGTTTTGGGTCTGGTCAGGCTACTTATTTCCTCTTGCTTCCGTTCTTAAGGCTAAGCTAGGCTTATTGGCTGCTGGCTATAGCAAGTGATAAAATAAAATGTTTACCTATTATTTTAAGCATTATTCTTCTAGCAGTGAGCCTAGTTATATCAGCAGTATGGTTCATTAATCTTGAAGAGGACGTAAAATAATTAACATTAAAATGGTTGTTGTTGTTATTGTTCCATTTGTATTCTGTTGCTGATAATATAATTGGCTTCCTGTTAATTGCCTCAGGTCGTGCTGTGGATGTGATTTGTGTCCTCTGGCTTATGGCTTTTTTACAAGTGATTTTGTGACAAGTGCCAACACAACAGCAATGTTGATGTTAACCTGTGGATTTTTTTTTTGTGTGTACTGAACATATTGTATTGATTGCTTTTGTATTCTTTGCAGTTACTATTATTAATTACTATCTTGAGGCATTTTGCTCCTTGGTGACATCACATCTCTGGACTGACTTGCTTTGACTCACCTCTATACCTTTCACTGTGTCCCTCCCTCCATCGCTCCATCCCTGGCAGAGGAACGCTCTGCTTGCAATCTCTCCAGCCACCATGGAGGTGTTAATGCGGGTGCTGGCTGACTGCTCCATGGGTAGCTGCTCTTCAGATGAGGGCGAGGACTGGGACAGCGAGGCCCCCGACCGCAAGGCGCTGCTAACTTTAGGCTGCTTGAGGGAGGTGGTGCAGCGCCTCCTGGCCTCCAGCTCTGACCAGCGCCAAGTGGAAATCGCTTCTGTGCTGGAAAACTACTTCAAGCTGCTCAACTCGGACCCAGCGGCGGTCGTTGCTGCCCAACAACAACAGCAGCAGCAACAGCAACAAGCCAAGGGCCGAGTACAGACGCTGGGTCGACACTGGGAGAGTCGATTTGTGGCGCTGCAAGTAAACATGCTAGGTAGGGTCTTAACTGACAACAGAGACCTCAACCCTCTGAAACCCAAGCAGTTTTTTGCTCCTGTCACGAGGTGTGCAGAATTGTTTTGTTTTTTATGGAATGTAGTTGCTGAAAGAATGAGATACTTAGATGTCTCATTCTGTGCAATGATATATATCCAGATGCACACATGATCAAAGAATGTGGTTTTTCCTGTTTTTTCAGATTTATGCTAAGATAGATAGTATAATTTTGGCAATTAAAAAAACAAAGGCTTTTCCAGCAGAGGTTCAACTCAGCTGTTCTATTGTGTTTAGTCATGACATGGACAGAAGTCAAGCTAATGTGACCCTCTGTTTTTATTTCTGTCTCTCTCGATTACTTCTACTGCCTTTCAGACACTATCAGGGACATGTTCCTGTGTTCAGACAGGCCAGTACTACAAGCCATCTTCCTCAACAGTAACTGTTTTGAGCATCTGACACGACTGCTGCAGAACAGCAAGGTAAAAGCACAGGCCTTCCTGCTATTTATAACCTGAAGATGCAGCTCAGATATGATCTGGTGTTTGATAATTCTTAGCACGTGGCTTGCTGAGTACTGGGAAAATTGAACCTTTCTCCTAACTCCCTGGTTGTTCCTGATCACATGTTGTATCTGATACAAGATTCTAAGGCTGTATATACTGTATAGGAGGACTCAATGTGTAGTAGTGTAGGACATATTGCTGCTTGTTTGATTTGATTATGGTAGACAGGCAATCCCACAATGCAAAATAATATCTAGATTATTCATTGAAGATTTCATTTAAGTAAAACTCCACCTGTGTTATAAGCACAACACACTTACTGCAAAGTATGTTGTTCTATATTAAGTGTATATTGAATACATTTAAACCAGATTGTAATGTTGAAGCTTGCTAATGTGGAGCTGAAAGTAATTAGTTTTGATATAGTTGGATATTTTCATCACATAATTGTAGTGGATTAAAAAAATTAAGAGTACAAACGTCCTACGATTATTGCATCTCTGTTAAATCTGTAGTAGCTGAGGTATTTTACAAGGCAATATGTCTGGTCTATTCTGTATGTCCTGTTCACCTGTTACAGTTTCAGTGTGAGAAGCAGCATTTTGCCCACCTTGCATGTCTACCTCCCCACAGCAAGGCTGGATCACCAACACTCCTCCACACAGTGACCCCCAATGAGGGTCATAGCTTCTAACCTCTCACCCTCTCCTCCACTTACAACATCTTTCCTCCCCCCTTGCACCGTCCTCTGTCTCTCCCTTGTCTACATTTTCTCTCTCTCTGTCGACCTCCCCACATGCCCTGTTGACATGTTGCCTGTTGTGTGTGTCAGCTGGTTAATGCTAGGTGCACGGCGGCAGACAAGGACCAGAAAGATATAACCAACAACAGGTTACTGACAGGAGAGAGGGACTCTCAGGTACCGCCGAGAAAGCCCTACCCCACCTCACCTCACCTCACCTGATTCCCCCCCCATACCATCCACCTTCCTGCCCTGACCTTATCCTCATCTGCTACTGCCAAGTCCCATCACCTTCACTTCACCTGAGCCACATGGCCACCCCACAGCAAGACCCTCATGATGATTTCTATATAATATATTTGTAATTGGATCAAAAATAAATCCTCTCATCAAATCACTCGACTGTCAGAGGGCTGGAAGACAACACACTCTAAGTTGTGTGTTTTCAACACATTAGCGCTGTTAAACCAGGTTTTCACATATTGCTGGTTACAACAACTTGAACAGTTCATTTTACTGATGGCAAAAACATCACAAGTTAATGTAATTGTTGTTTGTTGCCTTATTGTTATAGTAGCTTTAACACATGACCGGAGTGATACATGGAGTGCATAGACCTGTTACTCAAAGGAACAGCTCAACATTTTGGGAACATATTTTGGTCGTAACTCAAGAAAATATACACCAATTATGACAAACTTTCACACTAATGTCTAATTGGATAGAATGATGAATCAATGACATTTATACCCAAAAGGTCAACTTCATTGTGACTTCATAATGTTCAGCTAAAGCACTTCTCCTTGGACTTTATTCAGTACCATCACTCAGGAAGAGAAAGAGAGATAGTGACCATATTTCACATTTGGCTTACTGGAAATCCTTCACTGGAAGTGTGCATGTCAGTATAATAACAACTTCCATTTTGCCAAAAAATAAACGCAATACCTTTCAATTGGTTCTTTTAAAATCTGCACTACATGGAAGTAAAGTGCAACCTGACTGGTTAACAGTGGCATAGAACCATGAGGTGGTCATTTTAATTATACGTGCAACCAGGAAGGTCTGACTTATTTCATTCCTGAATATGTGTCGACACAGTTGCTGCTTTATTCACTGTCAGACGTACAAACTATCAGTAAGAAAACAAAAGATGCAGTAGAGGTTCAATAATCTCCTCCTACCCATCAACCCAGCTGGTTGCAAGTGATGTTAGGTGAAGTAACAGTACCTGCCTGACACATTTAAGGTTTGTCTCTTGAATGGTGTAGCGTCAACTTTAGAATCATCTCTCACAGAAAGGTCACTTGTTCCCCTCAGAGTATACCATCTTTCATTCCCCTCTTTGTACTTTTTTTCTCCTCACAGAGCCACCTTTATGAGGTATAATCTCTCCATTCATCTGAATAATGTGAATACAGGTGGACAAACCTGCATGAAGCCACACACACTGACGTTTCTTTGTTGTAGAGAAGCTGTAACCTGATGCAGTGGCAGATGCTGTAACTTGCGTGTCAAGTTTTAATGCATTAAGCTTTGGTTGTTTCCACCAGTAGACATTTTCTGTAGAACCCTGCGGATTAAAGCATCTGTTTGGGTACACTGGAGCAGAGAGAGATTTAAATGTAATGCAGATTTAATGGGGAAAAAATGAAACTTGAAACTGAAGCCAAGGTACTAAATGGCCAATTAGCAGTGAAACTTCGGCGTCTTGCTGTGGAGTGACTTTTGTGCCTCCTTCCCAGCTATGTCATTTCATTGATTTTATTGCCATTTTTCTCACACCTCCCCCCGGCTCTCTTCACTCCCCCCTTCCCCTCACACATTGTCCTGGTTTTCTGCGGTATACTATGGGTTCAACTGGAATGCTATCACAATGGCCTGGTGTGTGTTCTCACAGAGTTCAGTGGTTTGAGGTGATCTGGACTCCGTGACGCTGATCTAAGTGTTTGATTTTTTGCCACAGTCCCTCTCCAGCTGGTCCGAGACTCAATCTACAGCTGCATGTTAATTAAACGACGGGTTCAGTGACCCAGAACATGTCGGACATGAGCAGGACAGAGCTGGATGGAGATGTGTTTGTGTTTTATGGGTTGCATGCTTTGTTTGTATGTGTTTGTGTGAGAAAAAATAAGAGTGAGGTATTTCTGTGGCTGGCTGTGTGTGTGTGGTGTGTGTTTCTTTTTTTTTTTTTAAGCTTCCTGCTCCAGTCACATCTTCACACTATTAAAAGGATTGGTTTTTTTTTTTTACCTGGAGCAGAAAGACGATACTTTCCCTTATCTTCACTGTGACATCTGCAGTACAAGTTTTGATGCCAGCCCCTACTGCAGTGACAAACAGGGTTCTCTAACCATCATGAATGATTTTACTCACTTTTTACAAACACTAATTGAATCAAACTCCAAGGCATCTACTCAAGATTCCCTTTTATTCTTTTTAATGTGATGCATGTTGTTTTCGGAGCATTAAATACATGGATTATTTCAGAATTACAAACCTTGTGACTTTAAACTTGCCTGCATGCTTGTTGCCCATATAAATAACATTCATCTGGTGTAAGAGGGGTTTTGACTTGTGGCACCTTTTACCATCAGCTCTGCCCATTAATTGAATCTGTTATCAGCTGTAGTGACTGAGTAGTTTATTTTTTTCAGGTGTTTCAAGGGCGACTAGACTCCCTTGCTGTAGCAACCATTAAAGCCCTGACGACAGTGATGCACAAATCGCCAGCTGCAAAGGTAATGTCTTTGTTTGTTTGTTTGTTTTTTGCTATATTCCTAAAATTCTACATTTTTATGAACTCTTGACATACTCTGGGACATCCGAGAGTGTAAATTTACTTGGAACTTTATTTTTGTTGTACTTTTCTTATTGTATTTTAACAGTCAGTCAGACAAATCTGTTAAATGCCAGTTTAAAAGGTTACATTTTTAGCTAACATGCAAAAGATAATGGATAAGTAGTGATGCAAATTGTGAAAGGTAATTCATTACAAGAGAGTTAATGTAGTCACCCTTGCTTGCAAAACTAGCTTAAGCTTAAGCAGCATGCTCTTGTACAAAGGCATGGTGGGTCAGAGATGTATTCTGAGAGTATGTATTCTTGAGGCAACGGGAAGCCAGCAGACAAATACTGAAATTGGGGTAATGTATTCTCTTCTCACAGTTCCAGTTAAAAGCCAAGCAAATGCATTTTGGACTGACTGCAGATGAGTTAGTGCTTTTTACTGAGAACTCAATATAAGAAGCATTTCTTATAAATTTAGTCTCAGGCTTGGAGAGTGTGTATACGTATCTTGGCCTTGGCCTTGTTTAGTTGGAGAACTGAAGTTTCATCATATGCAACATTTAATAATGTCAAAGCCACCATTTTGGGTATCTAAAGTACAAGAATCTGTAGTGTTGACAGGATGATATAATTGTATGTCATTTCCATAAAAACTAAACAGTGTTTTATGTCTGCTAATTATGTTGCAAAGTAAATAAAGAAAAGAGTTGGGCCCAGACTCGAGCCTTGAGGTACACCACAAGTAAGTTATGTAGACAAGAGAATGCAGCTGTAACCATAAAATGTGTATAACAGCTTTAGGATATGAACTACATTTGTTGACATGAAAGGCTATTTATCAAAATTCAGATGCGATGGCGTTATATTTTTGCATTTGCTTTTTTGTGTCACCCCTGTAGGAGGTTTTTAAGGAGAGGATTGGATACAATCACCTGTACGAAGTGCTCACCTCTCTTGGCCAGCCATCCAGACACCTTCTCAAAGAGCTGATGAACATGGTGAGAGAAAGATGTTGGAAATCTTGTTTACCTTTTATTGGTTTATTTGAAATATGTTCTTCGGATTTCTGTAGTTACCTAATCCAGTAATCAGCAATGTTTTATCTCTGTATATTCTACATCTTTATTGTTGTCGGTGTGTGTATTTTTCTGTGTCCAGGCAGTGGAGGGTGAGCACACCTCAGTTGGCCTCCTGGGCATTAGTAATGTGGAGCCGTTGCTGCTGTTGGTCCAGTGGCTTCCAGAGCTGGACTCATCAGAACTGCAGCTCTTTACAGCAGACTGGCTCCGCCGCCTCAGCTGCCTCAATCGCCAGACCCGTGCCACCTGTGTCAACGCCACCATGGTCATGCGAGCTCTCGCTGCTCTGGAACGCCACCAACGGCTACACCGAGCTTGCGCTGAAAGCCTTTTGGGATTAGTGGGTTCACTTGGCTCCCAGTCTTTGAGTGCCAGAGAACTGCTGGGACTCCTGCGCCTCCTCAGGCCTCCAGAGTCCAACCAAGCACATCCCTACGTAGGCCCTGCACTGAGAGCCCTGTTGGCTATGGTGCGTAAGCAGGGCCTGGAAAGTGCCATGCAGTACTTTGACCTGTCACCTAGCATGGCAGGGATTGTAGTTCCAACAGTGCAGCGCTGGCCAGGTTCTGCCTTCAGCTTCCTCGCCTGGCTGTCACTGGACCAGGACCAGCTGGGCCCACCTAGCAAAGACAAGAGGAAACAGCTTTACAGGTGAGACGAAAACACATTTATGAAGCAATCACTTGCAATGTGTTGAAATCAATGTTATAGGTGGCATTTGAAAATAATGTTTTCTTAGGACTACATTAGATCATTACTTTGTGATATTGTTGTGTTAGGGCTGGGGTGTCAAACTCCGGTCCTCGAGGGCCACTATCCAGCATGTTTTAGATGTTTCCCTCTTCCAACACACCTGATTATCTCATCATCAAGCTCTGCAGAAGCCTGATAACGATCCTGATCATTTGAATCAGGTGTGTTGGAAGAACATCTAAACCATGCTGGATTGTGGCCCTCGAGGACCAGAGTTTGACACCCCTGTGTTAGGGTCATAAAACCTTCATTGTGCTATGATATTTAGCATATATGTTACCATATTGTCTGTTCTCGGCATATTTCCCAGAGTTACCAGGTTTGAACAGCCAAAGATTTTTAGCAGCAGAAGTATGTTGTTTATTAAAAATATTTCTTCTATTTGTCTCACACAGCTTTTTTACCCCAGGAGGAACTGGATTCGAGGCCTTCATTAGCTCAGCGGGTGTGCTGGTGGTGGCTGTATGCACAAAGAAGGAGTATGTCACTGTCATGCTGCCTGACTACTGCTTCTGTGACTCCCTCTGGGTGAGTCAAGTTCAATGACATCATTTTTTTGACTTGTATTTACTGACAGGGTGGTGCCACTGAAATATGAAAATGCAGACCGGATAAAAAAAAACTACACAGCGCATAAACTCTGAACACAGGTCTAACATTTTACCACCCCTTAACTTTCCTTGGACACATAATGTTAGGCAAAAACATTCAGAATATTGTAAAGCATGGCAACACTAATAGCGCCTCTTATTTAAAAGATTAACACCTTTTAACCCGATGTCCTGCAGACTGATTAAAGAGAGCCGTGGCTTAGGATCAAAGGATTGTGTCTGAATTTCTGTCCACAGCACAGCATCGGCGTGGTGCATGTACCTGGAAAGAGGCCATTTGGACAAAGTCTTGTCTACATTTATGTGGATGGACAGCAGAAACTGTCTGCCCCCCTCAAGTACCCCACAATGACAGAGGTGAGGCCTGAACTTTATCCTAATGTTTATTCTTCTTGGCAGCTTGGTCAACCCACCAGACTGTGTGATTTCATTCAGTTCATCCTCCAGTCCACCTTGATTTTTGCTGTTTCTAATATACTTTAGGTGTGTTATTTGCATGTCATGTAGGTTTTTGTTCACCTGCCCATATTGTTCTGCTGTCCTTCACCCACAGCCCTTCACGTCCTGTTGCATCGGCTCAGCAGGCCACCGCACCACCACTCCTCCACCCTCCCAGATCCCAGACCCTCCGTTCTCCTCCGCAACCACACCCACCACTCGCTCCTCACTGGGCGGCATCCTGTCGTCGCAGACCTGGGGGGGGCTGCTGGGGGGAAAGCCAGAATCTGTGACTAAACTCATCTCAGCGGGGACCCAGGACAGCGAGTGGGGAAGCCCCACGTCCCTGCAGGGCCAGTTGGGAAGCGTCATGGTGTTTCATGAACCCCTGCAGCAAAACCACATTAAAGCCATCTGTAGTGCTGGTAAGCAGGATGAGATGATGGAAGTAGAGGAGGAGATTTTTAAAAGTGACAGAAAAGTATGGTGGAATGAACAATGCAATGTGTTTGTTAGAACAGATAAGCAGCAACACAGTAACCAGTGATTACATGTGAGAATAGCATTATTAACCTGTGAAGCACTTTGCACTACACTATTGTATGAAAAATGCTCTATAAATAAAGATTGATTTGATTTGATATTGAAAGAGAATACGGTTCATAAATAAAAATAAAAGAATATATTTGTTCTTTCTTCTTCTGTCTTAGATTCTAACTCTCATTTTTCCTACTTAGGTCCAAACTGCATCTCTCCATTTAAAACCCAGGAATCAGAGCTTGGCGATTTTTCGACCAAATTGCTGCTGCACTACTCACCCAAGGTGATTGGACCACTTCAACGTTTCTTTCTGAAAGCTCTGAAATCAGTTACATATTGAATACAGTGGATGTGATTGAAGAGGTTGGATCAGTGTGTTTTAAATCAAAGGAAAGTTATTCCTGAGAGGTCTTTAAAGTATCCAGTAGGTTTTATCTAAATAGATGATAATTTCCCCTGACTTTTCATTTTTATTCACAGAATTCTTGGTTACTCTTAGCTAAACATGGTCCTTTTGTTAACAGGCATGTAGAAACCCCATCTGTCTGGATCTGTCTCCAAACATGCTGCATGGACGTCTGACAGGGAACAAAGTCGTCAACTGGGATATTAAGGTGCAGCTCATGCTGTCATGTAACTGTTCTGTGCATATTTCAACATATATTACACGGACATACTGTATATGCTATATAAATGTATTGATCTGTGGCAGGATATGATCAACTGTGTTGGTGGCGTGCCAGTCCTCTTCCCTATATTGGAGCAGTTGACCCTGGTGACCCCCGATCAGCAGAACAGCGATCCTGCAGCTGGATCAGATTTCATCACTCCTGATGTGACCACACCAGCGGATGGAGATTGGGTCATTCTCCCATCTAACAGGGCCTCAGGTCTGTTCTGCCACAATCTGCAAGAATATATGTATTTTTTCCTCATTTCACTTTACCATCAATTGTATTGCAAAGTAAGATCATAAGTAGCATGTGGGAATAAATGTATATTCATTGTCTGTTTCAGAGGCACGCCTGGAGAAGAATCTGGTGGCCACTTTCCTGTTAGTGCTGAAGCATTTCCTGCAGAGACACCTGATCAACCAGGAGAACCTGCTGCACTCGCATGGTGTCGGAACACTTGGAGCTCTGCTGCAGAAGGTTGGTGTTCAAGTTTGATTTTGCACATGGTTAATATTACCAGTGTGTCAGGGTGGAATTATGGGCACTGTGTACAGAAAGGGACCCATCAAATTCAGTGACAGTATCTCTTACGTCTACTTGACTCACACACAAATCAGTACCTTTAGTTAACCCTCTGAATCCCAAAGTCTGACAACAGGTTCAAAAGGCAAAAATCAAACTGTAAAAACAGAAACAATCATCGGGTTTTCAACTTTGATACCGTCTTTAAAAATATGATGTGTGACGTAAAATTAAATCCAGAGGAGGAGGTTGCCAGCAAGTTGTTGGATAATACATATATCTACAGTGTTTAGAGCCATGACTTTTCCAGTATTTGTAACACCCATGAGCACTTAGAAGAATGTTGGACATGTTGACTCCAGGGTTTTTAAAAACATTTGTATAGTGAATAATCAAAGAAGTACAGAGGGTTAATAAATATATCTGTTATTTGAGCTTTGTGCTGTTTGCATGTTATTACCATACTTGTATTACTTTCATCTGTTAGTAAATGTCTAAGAAGAACGATTTTGCTGTACTGAAATGTTTACAGTTTACACCAGAAACAGAAACCTGCAAGCCGTGACCTTTTAAAGAATCTAAAACAGCCTAATTACAGTGAACGTAGGTGTTCCCTGATAACAACAATCCTGCATGAGTCACACAAATAAATTTCAGCTCAGATGTAATCGTTTTGTGTGTGTAAGCTTTTAGCAGAAGTGTCGTGTCCCATTTTCCTTCCTGCAGTTATGTAAAATGGAGGAAGGATTGGGATCAGTTAGGGGAAGTTTTAAAAGCATTTCAGGCTCGAATGCACAAAGACTATCTGGACGTTGTTGTTTTTTTTTTTCAAAATTGAGTGTATTTTAGAAAATGCATTAATTATACGAGACCATGCCAGAAGGACATAAGCCTCTTTTGTTTTTCACCCTATTCAAACTGGATTAGTTTGACTTTGAGGGCTTGTAGTGAAGGAATTAAG
Organism: Chromis chromis; assembly: GCA_900302755.1. Classification (NCBI taxonomy): domain Eukaryota; kingdom Metazoa; phylum Chordata; class Actinopteri; family Pomacentridae; genus Chromis; species Chromis chromis. Next base: position 23,413 of record OMNN01028554.1, on the reverse strand, counting down.
GGTCTCTGATTGACTTCATTTCATTTGTGATACAAAAAGCCCCATATACCCTTTGCATTGCTCCTCCCCCTGCAAAATGTAATTCACCTCATATACTTTCTGTCTGTAGGTTTGTCTGTGTTTGTTCAGTATGTCTGTGTTTCTCTTCTCCTTTGTCCGTGTCCTTCATGTGCTCATTCTTTAATCCTAAGCTCCCTTTCTTCCCCTTTCCTCCTCTGTCCTTTTGTCTGGTGCAAGTGCCTCTGTATTTATTTGTTTAGCGAGGGCTTGGAAATACCTCTGAGTCAGCTTTTTACACCATGGGAAAATAAAAGCCTCCACAGAGACCTAGATAAAATGAAAATGTCTTAGATGCGGTAATAGTTGCTCGAGGGAAAGTAACCACACCCTGTAACTGGTAAATATCCAAATAAACCACTAATGTGTTTCGCTTTCATTACATGTTCCTTATCTGTTTAAGCCAACAGAATTATGGGTGTCACATTGCTTGTTAATAAGCCTCATTGTGGTTTGTGTATATCTCTTTAACAGGTTCATTTTCATATCATCTGTGTACCCTACTGTACTCTGTCTCCTCTGTGTGTCATCATTTTGCATCTACGCCAGCAAATGTGGGTATATTTGAGCTAATAGTGCTGTATTTGCATATGTCGTCGGTGTGTTTAGCTGCCAGCAGGTCACGTGGACGTCAGCGTGCTGGTTGCCATGCAGCTGCTGATAGAGCAGGTGACTTACGAGAAGAACCAGGCTCTGCTGCAGCAGCTTCACACGCATCTACTGTTCAACTTCAACATCTGGAACAAAGGGGACTTCCCTCTACGCATAGGTTAGATTTACATGTTTGTATTTGAAAACATCTGTAATAATAGTTGCACTAAATGTTAAACTACAAAGGTGAGATCAGGTCAAACTCAATTAAGTAATTGATTATCTCAGATGAGTGCCAACAGAGTATGAGAAAGGAAAACAAACTGGAAGAGGGTCCTTTATTCAGTCTAGGGTTCAGATTATGATTTTAAAGTATAGGTTAAATCAGGGGTGTCAAACCCTGGTCCTCGAGGGCCATAGTCTAGCATGTTTTCCCTCTTCCAACACACGAAATTCAAATGATCAGGATTGTTATCAGGCTTCTGCAGAGCTTGATGATGAGCTGATCATTTGAATCAGGTGTGTTGGAAGAGGGAAAACATGCAGGATAGTGGCCCTCGAGGACCAGGATTGGACACCCCTTGGTTAAATGGTAGTGGAAAGAATACAGATGAAAATGTACTAGCCAGGATTCAGGATGTTTTCTTTTTTATATACTCTTTGTCTTTATAATGTCCCCTACCTTTTCTGTTTCCCAGTCTATTTATATTCATATTCTCCTCAGTATATTATATTTTCTGACACAGCTGTGCTCTTATTTCTTCACTTCTCATAAAGGTCATATCCAGTACATGTCCACTGTCATCAAAGACAACAGGAAGCAGTTCAGGAAAAAATATGGAGTCCAGTTTCTGCTGGACACCGTACGCCTTTACTACGGGTAAAACTCCATTCTCTAAACTTCTTGCGTCTCTATTTTTCCCCAAGTATTTCACAAAACACCATCTATTCTGTACTTCAGGAGGAACACCAATAAAGAAAGTGACCTGAGCGAGGATGACATTCGTACCATCCGGGCGTCTCTGTCTGGCCTCATCAAGTACTACATCAGCAAGGGCATGTCACAGGAGGAGATGCACAGCATTCTGGGATATATCGCTGCAATAGGAGACGAGGACCAGGTAAGAGGTCACCCTTAGACCTTAAAATACATTTTAGAGGTTGGAACTTAGTGCTGTTTTCTCCTTTGCATTGCTGCTAAATCATCACTTCTCTATGCCTGCTTATTCAGTTGTACTCAGCCTAATAAGACTGTCCCCAACAAGGACCAGAATACCCCCTAAATTGTACCACTGGGAGTACAAGCATTCACCATGAACCCAAGGTTAATTCTTTTTCAGCCTTCCAGGGAGCCAGCCAGCTGCTAGCAAAAAAAAGACTCTCAGATGTGTCAGGCCAGCATCGAAGAAATTTGGAGTAGGTCAAGTTATTATTAGTGTACACTTGCCAGATGACCCATTTATTGTGAAACTGGTTAATCCCAACAACTCTTGCCATCAGAGGATTTCATTGTTAAGTGAGATGACCTTTTTCTACAGGACTTCCAGTAGACTTAGTGCAGCAGTGCCTGTACAGGAAGCTGTCTGCTCATTTCCTGCCTGGCAGCTGTTTTGCCAGCATCTGTCTTTTTGCATTATTTTTAAAACAGTTTTTCCTCTCTGTAAGCTATATCCATTATTGGCTGATAGGATTTTCGCAGGACTTGGTGAAATCCATTTCCTCCTGTTGTCACACATCTTTCCCATTCTTTAGTCCTTTCTCATTTTGTCTGTCACTTTGCATATCCTTGTATCCTGTAGTTTTACACACTGATCAGCAAATACATAAAAAGAACCTGTCTAATATTGTGTAGGCTCTCCTTGTCTCCCCAAAACAACTCTGACCCCTTGAGGCCTCCACAGACCTCTTAAGGTACAGGTGTCAAAGCCTGGTCCTCGAGGGCCACTATCCAGCATGTTTTAGATGTTCCCCTCTTCCAACACACTTGATTCAAATGATCAGGATCGTTATCAGGCTTCTGCAGAGCTTGATGCTGAGCTGATCATTTGAATCAGGTTTGTTTGAAGAGGGAGACATCTAAAACATGCAGGATAGTGGCCCTCGAGGACCAGGCTTTAACACCCCTTAAGGTGTCCTGTGGTATTAGCTGGAAGACTTTAGCAGTAGATTCTGTAAGTTCTGGAAATTGGGAGGTAGCGCCTCAATGCATTGGACTTGTTCTTCCAGATGCACGGATGGAGATCTGTTGAATTTAAAGGCAATGTTTGCAGAGTGGCAGGGCACATTGTCCTCCTTAGAGGAAATCATGAACTACTGTTGCCATGAAGAGGTGTACGTTGTCTGCAGCAATATTTAGCTAAGTAGTACAGCAGGCCGTACCGCCTTGTGGATGCCCGATCCCGTCAGATCTCAGAAGCTAAGCGAGGTAGGACCTGATCAGTACCTGGATGGGAGACCGTTAGGGAACACCAGGAAGCCTGGGTGAATGCAGTGTGAGAGTGAGTGGTTGATGGTGGTCGGAAGGGCCGATGGAGCAGATTGGCAGCCTGGCTTCAGTCAGTCTACCCCAGGACAGCTGTGGCTACATACGTAGCTTACCACCATCAAGTATGGAGTGAATGAATAATGCAATGTAAAGCATCTTTGAGTGTCCAGAAAAGCGCCATATAAAACCAATGCACTATTATTATTATTATTACATGTCAAAGTAACATCCATATTAATGCAGGACACAAGATTCCCAGTGAAACATTTCCCAGAGCATCACACACCTACAAAACATGATTCATAAGACAAGGGCACCTTCTTCCATTCCAGTCCAGTTCTAATGCTCATGTCCATTGTAGGAGCTTTTGGTGGTGGCCAGTGGTCAGCAAGGACACTCTGACTGGTTTTTGGCGGTATAGCTCCATATGCAGCAAGCAGCGATGCTCTGTGTGTTCAGTCACCTTTCTATCATAGCAGAATGAAGGTTTTCAACAATTTGTGCTACAGTAGCTTTTGTGAGGGAGTCTTGGGCACCCATATTGCCTAGAGCACTGAACAAGACCTGCTGCTGCTGTTGAAGATGCTCTACCCCAGCTGCCCATCACAGTTCCTTGCCCAAGTCAGTCAGATCCTTGCGCTGCCCGTTTTTCCAGCTTCCATCACATCAACTTCAAGAACTGATGGTTCACTTGCTTCCTAATATATCCCACCCCTAGACATGTGCCATTATAGCAAGTTAACCACTGTTAGTCACTTCAGCTGTCTGTGGTTTTAGTGTTTTGACTGATCAGTATGTGGAAGCTTACATCACCCACTCTGAACATATGGTCAATATAATCACATTATCCTCCTTTACTGCTTGGCATCTGTCAAGTCTCTGATACTGTTTATTTATTCATTAGGCCAAATTGAGTTTTCAGATGCCATTCTTAATAATTTACATCTTTATCAAATATAGCGCTCAGTTAAACATTGTCTTGGTATTACGTTGTATATAAATAGATATTGATTAGAGCTGTGACTCATGATTATTTTCATTATGAACTGATATATTCATAGATAAATCAAGTGTTTGGTCTGTAATATCATGAGAGCCCAGTGGGATGTCTTTAAATGTGATGTTTTGTCCAACCAACATGAACAATATTACAGCACAGAAAAACAAAAACCAGAAAGTAAACAACAGAATCAATCCGTAGACTATCAAAATTATTGCAGATGAATGTTCTGTGATTCATTATTGCTTAATCGACTCCATGTAGCAGCTCTGCTCTTGTAATGGAACTACTTAAGCTAACTGTATTATTCTTGATTTACATGGTACGTGCATAGTTAGTTGCCAGTTTGATGTTTTCTATAAAACAGTAAGTAAAACTCTTTTCAAACGAGCAAAAAGTAGGGCTGACTGTAATATATTGTTGTTGAATAAGCTAATTTTAGCCGTGGTTGTGTGTGTTGCAGCTGTGTGGCCTCCTGGAGTTGTTGCTCAGCCTTCTCCAGAGCAGTCCAGCCAGGGACCAGCTCTTCCTGCTCCTCTTCGAGCCCGGGGCTGCCGACTGCTGCTACGCTCTTCTTCTCAATAACAAACACTCAGATCGCCTCAGAGAGCTCGTCTTTAAGGTGGGTTACAGCCAGATACACCTGGAACACACCAGTTAACCTAATGCCTGTTGCTGTGACTGGCATTTTTAAGCTTGCATTGTTATCTGTTGCCATTATGGTATTGCTCATTAGTGTTAGAAAAGCTACCAGTAGATATGTAATTTGTGGGGTATATTGGACATAATGGTGGATTTTAAAGTGAGGAAAGCCAGAACAACTGTCATGGAATCTTCCAAAGGTTTAATTTACAATGTAAAGCTTTCTGACAGTGTTAGTACAGAGCCTACCCATTTCATTCACACAAATGTCAACGTGACTTTTGGGCCCAGGTTTTTAATAACTCCACCAAACATCCCACCTCAGACACTATATAACGTAACTGACATGCAAATCCACTGATCCTCCTCAACAGGAATATAACACAATGTATTATAGCTCTGTAGTGATTGTCTTTGCCTCTCTTTACCTCTGTGCAGCTGTTTGAGCGCATGTTGCGATGCGACCGCGTCTATGAGAAGAATAAGCAGCGATTGCGTCTGAGGGAAGCAGGTTACGCCGGTCTGTCGCTGCTCTTCTCCGAACTTCACATCACTCCCACCCTGGTCCGCTGTCTCCTCAACCAAGTCCTCCATACAGGTCAGTGTTTCTCATTACTTTAGTGTGCTCTTTGATTGAACTAGTGTTACCTTGGCATTATTTTGTGAAGATAATGATAAAATCCTAAGATTTAAAAGATTTTTACGATGTATAAGCGCTGCAGTAGGGCTGTCACTACTACTGGTCAGTCTATAGCAGGGGTGCCCAAACCTGGTCCTCGAGGGCCACTATCCTGCATGTTTTAGATGTGTCCCTCTTCCAACACACCTGATTCAAATGATCAGGATCGTTATCAGGCTTCTGCAGAGCTTGATGATGAGCTGATCATTTGAATCAGGTGTGTTGGAAGAGGGAAGCGTCTAAAACATGCAGGATAGTGGCCCTCGAGGACCAGGATTGGACACCCCTGACATAGTGGGACGTGTAAATATATTCATGTTGTAGGGCTATGGGTGCCCCCTGCTGCAAAAACACATCTGAATGAAACCAGCTTCACTTTTTTTCACATGTACTCACAAATGACAGCACTAGTAATAGGTAGGAGGAGGAGGAGGGGGAGGCCTAAGAACCACTTGTGACTAGGAAACAGAAGGGTGGGGGGGACAACAGACGCAACACTGTGTCTGGTATAGGATTATACCCTCACAGCTAATTACTCCCAGACTTCTTAGCGCTGCGCCAGAAACTCTGCACAGATACAGTAAGCCGGCATGCTGCCTGCCTATCCACCACACAAAGAGGAGAGTGGGCTGAATCAGAGGCTGGCACGAGGCCTCATGCGTGCACTGTGGCCCGCTCAGTGTGGAAGTGATGAGTGAAGAGCGAAGAAGGAGAAGAAAGGCCAGCTGCTGGCAACTTTTAGGGCACAAGTTTTTATGAGGCGAGACGAGGACAAAGCCATCGACTTGGAATGCTTGTTGATGAACTGCAAGGGTGCTGCAGCGCACGGTGGTGTCACTTCTTTCTGGATGATGTGATGATCAGTGTTTGTTGGATACTGATTTATTAAAAGTTATATTTGGACCACATGCAATGTACATTTGAGCACAACAAATCAGTTAACAGGCTACAGATGTGTGTTTACGACAAAAGGCAGCAGAAAAAATGAAGCAACACGCCCTCCCTGGACCAAACACATGCTCCCGGCCTGGCTCAGCTCCTGCCCTATCATGCCTGCCACATCAGATTCTCACCTTACGGCCCCGACGGGCAGTAGCGGTTGCCAACCAAAACATCTGGCCCTGTTAGAAGTGAGTAAACCTCTGCCTCAGCTGCTGGTCGGGAACAATGGTCCTGTCTTTCCCCTTGCGGCAGCTCAGACCGGGAACACCCCAAACCATGTGTGGCCTGCTCTGGTACCTGCTAAAACGCATGCAGCCACTCTTGAGCTGAGCAAAGGCTTCCACTCATCCTTCCGCCCACAGAAACAAACAGCAGAAGTCCTCCAGCCTCTGCTCAGTCAGCAGGGGCACAGCCAGAAGCAGGACTCCTCAGCCCAGTGGCTTTGTTACTCTTGGATGTTAGACGTGTTTTTCTTCCCTTCCCTCCCCTCTGAAAACACACAGGTAGCCGGACAAGGATTATGCACAATAGTCAAAACATGTGGACCTAAAAATACTCCAGGCAGATTGCTGAACAGCTTCTGTAGTCTGACTTGAGAGTAAACAGACAAATATTGCTGTTTGATATGTGAAAATGTGACATGCTTGAAGCTGAACCTATGAAAAGCTTAAAGTGTATTAAAAGCTCAGTGGATTGCAGGTCTGCTTAGAGATAGCTGGCTATAGAGCAGGGCTTTTCAATAAATCCATCCATCGCTGACATCCATTAGCACAAGTCTGTGGGTTCAGTGGGCAGCCTATTGATGCCTGTAAAGTATGTGTATTACACATTGTTCAGAATTCCTTCAGCAGCCTTAAATGGACAAATCCTGCAAGCCACTTATTCACCCGATGGGTAAGCATGATTAAAATGTAATTTCTATGCCATAATCCATTCCAATCCCTTTTTTCTTTTTTTTTTTTACATTCGCCTTTTTCTTATTTGTCTGAACCACAGCCAAACAGTTGAGGATCACTGTGGCTTTACTTGATGCTTCCGAGCAGCACAATCTTGATCCGGTAGAAGGAATGTAGCAAAATGCTAAGAACTCCTTAGGCAAAGCTGTGTGGGTGAGGAGGAGGGGATCATTTTGTGCTTAGCATGGTGCTGCGCTTGTAAAGCCGCCGCCACTGGCCAAGAGGACCCAAAGCTGCATCAGTGCCAGATGTTGAGTTGGATTAAACAGCTCTTGATGCCTTCCCATCCTATAAACAGTCAGGCAGTGTGGGCTTTAAGAGGTATGGATGCCCCCTGAGAAAGCAAGCATCTACCTCAACTCTGCTCATTAAAAATGCAGTTTTTTTATTCATATGTGAGGGACTCGGTAAAAATCTTCATCAATCAGGACCGGCCACATTCATTTCTGATATTTAGACAGCCCAGTTGTGAGGAGGCAGCCGTTTTCTGTTTCAGGAAGAAGTATTTTGACGTGTTGACGTCTGGATATAAAACAGAACCTGAGAAGTTGCCGGAGCCAAATATAGCTCAGTAGAATGGGAATTACTGCCCACTACAGAAGGATCGATCAGAGCTGAGGTCTGGCAGGGACAACTTAATGCAAGCAGGAGAATATATCTTCCAATAAAGGGAGATACAACTACTCTTCCTTCTTATCTGACTTGTTAAATATGACAAATTAAGTGCAAATCCATTGAGAGTCTCCATCCAGCTCTGTGCCAACATACTTTCTATTGCATAAAAAGGAAAACACTGGAGAAAAAAAAGGGGGAATAAATAAAAACCTCTCTCTTGCTGTGAGAGCTTAATGCTGAGAATCATCTTTGCACATCATATTTGTTATGGATTTCTTTGCAGTGGGTGCAGCAGCCACTGGATGACACAGCACATGAGGAGGCGCAGCGCCCTCTGTGGACGATCACGGGAACCCCACGGTGTCCGTGTAGCCCAGTGAACGTACAGCTGGATAATATCGAGGTCAAATGCATTGAGCATCATGCGAAGGCTCAGATCAGTCCGTCAGAGGAACACGCGTCCGCATTAAGAACCCAAAATCACGATATCACTGTCATAAATCTGCAGAAACAGGCGGAAGCAGAGTGACATGCGCAAAACTGCATATAAATGAACCAATCTGCACCAAATGGCGGGCGATAACGTGCCACAACTGATGGGAATATGAACCCATGAATCATGTTTGAGCCTTTTACCAATGCAGCGGACGTGCCAGCAATCCTGGAGATCAATCAGGTGCTGGATGGTAACTGACATGTTGAGCAGAGCAGCAGCGCATTGTCACCTCCAACAGCAGCTTTTACATTTCTATTCCAAAAGGATCCCACACCGAAACATTCCCCATCACGCTCATATTTATTGACGCTCTCCGGCCGATGGCACCGCTTGGCTGCTGCTGCTGGAGGGGAGAAGCCATCGGCACCCGGTTCCTGCTGATCTACAGAGAAATGACAAACTTACCTTCCAGATTCGTTGCGGAGAAACAGTCAGTGGTCGCTAATAATAATCCCTGGTAGCTGTCAGCAGGCGAATGTGTCTAAATGCGTGTCCCCAGCAGAGAGCCGCTGCCCTGTGCGCACCGTACGAGGCTGTTCATTCAGCTGAATGATAGTGGAGAGTGAAGGGACTGACAAGTCGGTCAAAACAGCAGCACCACGCCTCCCCTCTTAAAGCCACCGCACTCTGTCCGCCTGTCTGCCTGCCTGTCTGTCTCTCTGTCAGTGGGCTGTGTGATCATGTAAAAAACTATGTCCTTTATAGGATTGCTATATAGATATATGAAATAAAATGGTTGTTTCTGGTGCTAAAGTTCTTGATGAGTAACTAAGTCAACCAAGCCAAGTAGTGGTTGTCCAGGCAAAACTCATTTATTTAGCAGGGATGTCAAACATAAAGCCTGCGGGCCAAAATCGGGCCGCCAGAGGGTCAAATCCGGCCCGTGGGATAAAGATAAACAAGATGATCAACTTTATTTATCCCGAAGAAAATTATTTTGCCAGAGTAAAGTAACAGTAAACAAAGGTTAGTGAAATATATATGGGGCAGTGGTGGTCTAGTAGTTTGTGAAGTGAACTTGTAACCGGTTGGTCGCCAGTTCGAGACCCCTGACTGGCAAGAGGTTGAGGTGGGAGAGTGAGAGTGACCGCTTGTCCCAGTCACCACCACTGTGGGCCCTTGAGCAAGGCCCTTAACCCCTGACTGCTCCCCGGGTACTGCACCGCGGCAGCCCACTGCTCCTAGTATGTATAGTTAAGGTTAACTTTGAACAGGATGGGTCAATGCAGAGAAGGAAGGAACCCAAGGGGATCAATAAAGGTTAGATTAATATTTTATTATACACGTTTACGGAGTGTTAGTAGTTAAATAGAAATCAAATAAAAATAAAAATTAAAAATAAAATAAGAATACAAGTACAAAAAGCAAGTTTAGATTAGTGCCTAAAAATAAAATAAGTACAACAAATATTTAAGCTAAATGACTGGAAGATATTGGAAGTAAAAACTATTGCACCTGTTAAAGATTGCACAAGAAAATAAGTCCGTTAATTATGTATCCGTCCTGCAGGAGGGGGAGGAATTGTACAGTCTAATAGCTAATGGTGGGAAAGACCTCCTGTGGCGTTCTGTGGTCTCAGTCTACGACTACGGATAACTTAACCTTCTTCCATTATAGTTCCCACTTTAGTTTGTATGGTGTGGTGTGTCAGTTCAGGTGGTCAAGATTACTACACAGCTGTGGAAATGAACGTAAATTTAAAATAATTTGTTTTGATCATAAAGTAAAATACTATATTGTTCAGTTCCAGATACCTGTGACTAAATGTTTCGTGCCTTTGTAGATACACTGTGATCTGTGTAAATGATAACCTGAGGCATAATAGTGTTGAAATTGCACTCATTGTTCTAAGAAATTTCAGGTTGTTCATAATGTTTTGTAGAAAGATAGCTCATGAAATGTGAAATTTTGCACAAAAACAAAGGGAAACATTTGGAGTTGTCATTATCTTTTAGGTTATTATACGATGATTTTACTGGTCCGGCCCACCTAAGATCAAATTGGGCTGTATGTGGCCCCTGAACTGAAATGAGTTAGACACCCCTGATTTAGAGGATTGGGTTACTTTCAGAATATCTGTGTAATGTTGAGGTGTTTGAATGTTCCAACTGTAGAGTTCAATTTTGAAAATCTTTGACACATACAGTTCAGTTACAGGCTGTGGAGGTCTTCTGTTTGATGGTGAGAATTTCATTTAGCAGATGTTTTTATCCAAAGTGACGTACATAGGTAGGTAGGCAGGGCAGCATTAAAGACCTTGCCTAAGGGTCCTCACTGGACAACTGCACCCTGACTGGGATTTGAACCACCAATCTCCCATGCCAAGGTCTGGGGTGTTAGTCACTGAGCTATCCAGCTTCTGATGGGTAGACATCCGTCAGGGTTGCCAGTCCCCCCAAGGCATTCTGTTTCAATAATAAAACAATGAAACAATGCATATTTGCAGTTTTATAATGAAAAAATACCTTCAAACAAAGATAGTTTTTTTCATTTTTGTTTCTTCAAACTGACAGAAACTCTGGTCCACTGTTAGTCTATGTACCTAATTGGTCTGCTGTCTGTCTGTATGTGTGTGTGCTGGAGATTACTATTAAAGTCATTACATTACAAGCTCAATTTCACCTCATTAATTCTGAATTATCAGTTTTCATTACTATCAATAAACAGCAAAACACCACTGTTACTGCGGTGCCATTAAATGCTCCCTGTAGGAAAACTGTCCGACTGCAATGCACTTTTAGAAGAATACCTACTTGTCACATAATTACCACAAATTAATTAATGAATCTATTTACAGCCACAAAGACATAGTCTAAAATGAGTTAGTTTTAAACATGTTCTGCAGGTTTCATGTTTGCCAGTGAAACAAGGTTGAATAAAGTTTCCCAAACATGCAGTAAAGGTCCTGCTGCCCCAGCTGCTAAGCATTTAATCCTCTGAAATATGAAGAAACAGTATGACTGGCTGTGTTTTGATCTCCTCACAGCCTGTAATCCTTCATTAATTGCAAATTCTGGGCATCCACTTTGACCTGGGCTCAAAGACGGATATCAGGACTAATTTCATGTGTTTGAGAGTGAAAACAAGCCCTGCTGTTTGGTTTGGGGGCAGAGCGTGTAAGATAAATCCTCAGCAAGAAGTTGGTTTGCTATAAATATAAGTAAATAAAGTTCAGTAAACAGGGCTGAGTGTGAGTGGAGTGGATAACGTGGCCTGAACTGAACTTCCCACAATCCATAGTTGTTGTTTTCATGACATGACAGATCATGTAGGCTGTGGGGACTGCCAGTCTGGATGATTTGGAGTCTTAACAGCTCAGTGCCAGAGAAGTCTGTCTGATGTTTGTCAGGAAGATGTGTTAAGGTTGTGACAGAATATGTTTAGAGTCTGTCAGATGACTGCAGGACAACCATGAGCCATGTTTTCTGTCAACAGATGAAGATGATGACTTTATCATTAAGCAAAATGCAAGGATAGCCCAATAGCGGACTTTCTAGACCATGTTTTAAAGAGATGTACCACCAATATTACACATGAAGTTCAGTCTGCTCTCCGTAAGAACACCTGTAAAAGCATCTTCTATGTCTCTGCAGGCAGCTTTTTAGAGAAAAGAGCCATGCTGATGTGACATGCATAGTGGAACATATACTAGTCAGTGTTTTTAAGAAGGACCAAAAGTCTGGATGTGTTGGCCTCTGATGCTTTGATTCTAACCGTTGTTTTTAACATGCATTCAAATTGTGACTCCTTTGACTCCATGGAATTGCAGTAATAAATCATTCCAGTTCCATTTATATAAGATACTTGGCTCATAAAGACTAACTTCGTCACAAAACTACATAGTCTGCCTATAGCCTATCCTGAAGCCCCTCTCTGGTCATTGATTAAGGCCTATTCCTGCTTCCTGCACCCACATGTCCATAAGGGTCTGCTAGGGTCTACTATATATGTGATGGAAATTTCAGCATCATCCCCAAGTCCAGGAGGGTCTTCATGGGCCCCTCTGTGAACATGTACATGCAGCCCAAAAGTTGTGACTGGGCAATCTTTCTGCACAGTAGGTGCACCAACTGCTTAAAAACAAAGGTTTTCACACCTTTATAATCATAACTAAAAGAGTTGTAGTGATTTGGTTTGTACTTGTTTTCAATCGAAGGTGTCCAAATACTGCAGGAAGTTCTAAATTCTTCATAAATACTGTGCTATGTTTCCCCACCGGCATGGTGGAGCAGTGGTTAGTACTGAGGCCTAACAGCTGGAAGGTCCTGGGGTATTTCTGTGTGGAGTTTGTATATTCTTCCTGTGCAGCGTGGGTTTTCACCGGGTTCTCCAGCTTCCTCCCACAGTCCAAAGACATGCTGGACATGAGGTTAATTGGTGATTCTAAATTGTCCGTAGGTATGAATGTGAGTGTGCTTGGTTGTCTGTCTCTCTATGTGTAGCCCTGTAATAGACTGGTGACCTGTCCAGGGTGAACCCTGCTTTCACCCTAAGTCAGCTGGGATAGGCTCCAGTCATCCATGGATGAATGGATGTCCGCCCACCGTGCTGATGGCACCTCAGGAATATATTGAAATCTATAAATAACTGCTAAGTCCTGTAAAAAGTGTCCCAAGGGCGTTTTTCTGTGTTCAATATGAGTAGTAATAAGACTGTCTGATGCACACCTGCCACACATGCACTCTCTGCTTTCATGTGGAAATCATGAGCCCTTAAAAATATGATCTGTTTATCAAATTCACATTTTAGAATTTAAAAAAAAAAGAAAAGAAAACAATCCCTTGCTGCACTTAAATTGCCTTAGATGTAACTTTACATTGCTTCCTCTAGAATGTGCAGATCTAAGACGTCCCCTCCTCATTCCATCTTGCCCTGCAGTTCCAGCTCACCAGCTCACTTATAGTTCTGTTCAAACACTGTAAAACTACTCACACTACACAATAGCAAGTAGTCATATTGGAAAGATTCAGCCATACATATTCAAACTAGAAACTGATTCTGAAGAAAAAGAATAATACAAAAACACTTACTATACTATACTATACTACACTACACTACACTACACTACACTACACTATACTACACTACACTACACTCGTTGGCATCGCAGTCTCGAAAGACCATAGATTTCTTGTGCCTGGGAGTTAGATTTTCAAGTCTACTGTGGCTGATGAGACCAATACGGGAGATACAGACTTGACCGCAGATGACACATGAGTATGTTGGTCCCGATGATGTTGATGGTGTGGTGGTGCCTTGATGTTGTTGCTTCCTCTTTGTCCTCTTTGATTCGTGGTGTTGAGCCAGGGTGGTTTCGGATATGAGCAACCCGCTGCGGAGTAACTGCTGCCACTGAAGGCGGTCCTGAGCTGCATCTTCCCAGGTAGCAGATCTGATGTTGGAGGTCTTGACATCCTGCTTACAGACATCCTTATAGCGTAGCTGGGGGGCAGCCAATTTGTCTTTTGCCAGAAGACAATTCAGCATAAAGAATGTCCTCTGGGATTCTCCCATCGTCCATCCGCCGCACATGATCCAGCCAGCGGAGACGACGCTGCCTCAGAAGAGAGTACATACTGGGAAGCTTTGTTCTCTCCAAGACTGCTGTGTGGGTGATCCTGTCCTTCCAGGTGATGCCCAGTAAACGCCTCAGACAGCGAAGGTGGAAGCTACACTACCCTATACTATACTATACTATACTATGCTGCTTCCAAAGCTTTTGGCATAACATTACCCTGCAGATTGATGTGGTACTGGGTTGTTGCTTTGTGGGCATTTTGTTTGCATTATGTCCTCCATAACGTGGCTTTAAATATTTAAAGATAGCTTGTAAATTCAGCATTTGTCGGTGCATTGCATTTACTTTGTTTCCACAATAAAAGTGTGTCAGCGACTGTTCGTGTCATAGTTGTAAGAGGGTGGGTGTATGTCTTTCAGGAGTAGAAAAGCAGAGTGGAGCTGTCCAGTGGCTCCGTGGCTTGGCCTGTCAACGCTGGGATGACATTATCCAGTAGAAGCAAGTGATTTAGCCCTTGGGAGAAAAGCGAGCAAGAGGCCTCGATTAATCTCTTCAATTTGGCAAAACTGCGAGTCGGGGGTGTAGGGGGCCGAATCCATAATCCAGAAAGGATAGTATATCATAGGGGAGTTAGATTCATGTCAGATAATGACACGCAGCCAGTTACTTTAACCTTAGCCTCTCAGCCCAACCCCCAATGTCAGTGAGTTAGACTTGGCCACATGTGGATATTTTGCTTGATATGGTGCCAGAAGTCAGATTGGACTTATCTTTACCATTCTATTGTTTGGAACACAAATATAAGACATATAATATGATATAATTAACCCACAATGTCATAGTGAACAGTGCCTTTAGTGACGCCACCACAAATTAAGTATTTTTCCAGTAAGCCCATTGAGCGAGAATGTCTGTCCAAAGCCCAGAGTGAGCGGCTCCAGGTTTTACACAGGCCTCAGAGAGAACAGTGGAGAACAGCTCTAAGCAAAGCTATTGCTGAAGTGCATTTGAAATATTTGTAAGTATAAGTCTGGGAGACATGATGACTGCTACACTTCTCAGTCTCACAAGTAAAATGACTTTTTTTCAGAGGCTGCTGGAGTGTCCAAGCGTTCAGATAATATGAAACTGCTTTTAGGTCTGATGCAGAAAGCCAAAACTAACAGATTTAGT
Organism: Chromis chromis; assembly: GCA_900302755.1. Classification (NCBI taxonomy): domain Eukaryota; kingdom Metazoa; phylum Chordata; class Actinopteri; family Pomacentridae; genus Chromis; species Chromis chromis. The sequence goes on along the minus strand of OMNN01028554.1, from coordinate 8,259 downwards.
TACAGAAGGATTCTCTGAGCGTCTATCAGACAGGAGCCAAACTGTAGACACTGTTGATTTGACAGGGCTGCAGATGTGAAAAGGTCCAGTCGACACTTGGAGATCTCAAGGGTGTCTGGAAGAACAGAAGTGGCCTTAACTGAATCAACACATGTCCATTTAGGTATGCACACACATACATGTAGATCCATGTATGTGCATGTATTTATTTACAGTAAAACCTGCAAACCTTCACATGCATATACTACACCTGTGCAAACACATCCCTCTATGAACTCTCAGCTTGTAGCTACTCAAAAGTGGATTAAAAAGTAGCCAATATAGAAGTATTTGCATCCAGTATTGCTTTTTGAAAAAACCTTTAAGGTGCATTCCATGGATTTTACTCTTTAAGATCAGTTTACTTGACAACTCAGCCTGTGAAAACAGCTGAGTGTCTTCACTGGCTCTTAAAAAGCCTGTCTGTCATCACGGTTTTAGAGGCACAGGCTACTGGGAGGGTTTGATAAAAGACTTTTGAGTTGCATCATGGGAGCTGTTTTTGGAACGTCAACCATATTACAGACTAAAAGCCAAAATATCTCTGCCTCTGCTGCTTTTATTTGATCATTGTATTATTATTATTTTTATTTCCCTCTGTGAGTCTACCATTTCAATTACAGAACAATGGTAGACTGCTGTACATCTGCAGCTTTAGGTACCAAGAAACAGAGGTAACATAACCTTTACCAAGCTCTGTAGCAAATATTGCTTTATGTTCTGTACTTACTTTGGAGTATTTGTCAGGATCAAAAATAAAAAATAAATATTGTTACCATGGCACACAAGCTTTAAAACATCCTCATGGAGCATTTCCATTCACACTGTGGGTTGCAGATAAATGATGCAGTGCACGATTGCTTGTCACATCTACCTCCTGGGATGGAATGACTTGGTGTCCTTGGACAGGGGCACTTACCTCAAATTGCCTGAGTAACAAACCAGCTGAATAAATGACTGAGACATTCATGGTAAAAATGACTGCAGTAGGTGAGGCCACTCAGCTGTGTGAGTGATAATGGAAAATTAAAGGGAGTCTCTACGAGGAGATAGACTTCATTCATCCTTAATTACAAATGTGCACGTAAATCTGAATATTCCAGGTTCTATCTATCCGCACAAAGTGTTCATGTCATTTTTCCTCAGGATTTAACCAAAAAAATAAGAAAATGGAGATACACATGTGGAGCAGATCACCAGAATCAAGGATGAAATGTGTTAAAATGCCACATGTTATGGTGCGTTGGCCAACAAACATACAAGTCACAACCTTATTTTGCTAGAATAAGTATTCTGGTATGAGTCATGTATGAATTTTTTATCAGGCGGTGTTACAATTAAAACCAGAGGCAGCTTGTTCTGTTTTGAAAAACAAAAGACAGAATTCAAGTCAGTCCAGACTAACGTACCTCTGTGCTTGTTTTACTTGGTTAAACTTTACAAGGTTTGTGTTGTCAACAGGGCCACATACAGGATTAATGAAATCCAGGCCCAGCATGCATTGCACCCTTATTTGTCTCTGACTCTGTTTGAGATATTCCTAGACAGGACCTCAAGGTGCGGCTGGGGTGAGGAGGTTTTGGGGAGCCCAGAGTTTTTTTTTGCAGATGATGTGGTTCTATTTGCTTCATCAGGCTGTGACCTTCAGCGCACACTGGAGCAGTTTGCAGGAGTGTAAAGCAGCCAGGATGGAAGTCAGCAGTCAGAGGCCATGGTAGCTGGAAACTGGTGGATTGCCCCCATCTGGACGGGACTGGGGATAACAAGGGAAGTGGGTTAGTATCTTAGGATCTTGTTCATTAATGACAGGAAAATGGAGCTTGAGATGGACAGACGGGGATAACGCAGGTTGTACTGGACCATAGTGGTGTTACCAATCGATCTACGTTGCAACTGGCACCTATAGTGATGAACTCTGGGTGGTGACCGAAAGACTGCTGGATACAAGGGGGCAAAATAAGTTTGGCTAGACTCACCCTTAAAAATAGGGTGAGGAGCTTGGACATTCAGAGCGACCTCAGAGTAGAGTCACTGCTCCTTCAACATTGCGACCCAACCCAAGAAAATGGATGGAATTGTGTCTCATGTTTAGCCCTTACTATCACTAACTAATCCTCAGCCCTTGGTCTGCAACTTGGACAAATGTCATAGAACCTTGGTGAAGAAAAGCCGGTGTCAGAAAATATACTCACCCATCTGTACAGTGGCGTAATGTGTTGGTCTTGTGCTTTAAAAACGCAGTATACTACAGCATACTTTGCTACGTTTGTACACATTTTGGGTGAGATGGCAACGCAGATGTTGCCTTCACCACTTCAGGCTGTTCTCAGAGCTTGAGGTGCTGTTCTGACTCATAAAGCAAATGGTTGCTGAAAAGGCACAATGCACTGTATTCACTTACTGCTGTTTAGTGTTTACAACTTTTTCCAGCTGTGTTTCCAGCATAATCTCTTCATCATAACACACTATTTTCATCACAGTATTTTCATTGCTGCTGCTGGTGTTATTTTATACATAAGCCATCTGTAAATCATTTTAATTACCGCCTAATTTTTAGATATAGGAGGCTTAAACAAGACTATTAGACATACCAAACACATAAAAACATTGGAAACAAACAATGTAGTGCTGCATATAATCAGTAAAGGGCTGTGATTATTGTGTTGCAAGAAAATTTAACATATTTTCCCATAGTATGTGTGGATTTTGGTATATAGTTCAATATCAGATCATGTTGATATTACCACAATCATGTATGTATCATATGTGTGGGTTGTATTGTGCTTTAATTGTGATAAATGCATGATGATGGGACAATGAGTCTATGCTGATCAGTCACAGTTCTTGCAGACTGCAAGTGGCAGCTTCATATCAGCAGTAGCTACTGAGTATAGTTGCAATTTGAAGAAACACAAGTCAGCTACTGCATAACCTGACGCTTTAGAGGCCCAACCTCTTTACTAAACACAAACAAGGGCAGCATTAAGGCCACCACTTAACAGTGACCTTTTAGGGTACACACAGTTTAGAGAAGTGGGTCAGCAAGCTAAATTGCTGCATTAACATTGCTGAATGCCTTGAGCAATGCACTTATCCCCCAACTGCTCTTATGGAGCTGCTCACTGAAAAACAGATCAAACTGGGATTGTACTGGGGCAGCATCTAGGTGTGCAGATGTGTGAGTTTAGGCAGCACAATACTGCAGAGGAAAGGTTGATCCTCAGTGAAACTTCCCTGATTGAATAACAGGTTTTTAGATGCAGACATATTCCATACAAGGCATAACTGTTACATTTACTTATCAGAAGATTCAACATGGTTTTACACTTTTTTTTGAGTAGCATTGAAGTAAACAGTAATACATGGTTTACAAGCCTACAAGCCGTCTGATGTAAAAATCTGCACGGCAAATCAGAACAAGCAGGTGCACAAAGGAAAAGTAGATAATGGCGAACAAGCAGGTAGGTGTTGTGGATGAGTGGAACATCTTTTGCATGGAGAAAAAAAAAAAACCTTTATGACTGCAGAGGAAGTCAAGAATGTTCTCCCAGATGTATCTGAACCTGATTCATTGTCTACAATCACAAGGAGACTTCCTGAGCAGACCCTCAGAGGATTCACATGAGGATGTACACGGCTGGCAAGCTTCAGCAGTAGGAGGTCCAGACTGCAGTACACAACCATCCAAAAAAATTATCTAAGGACTGATAAAACAAAAACCTGTATCAAAATGATAGAAGGAATGAAGAGAGGAGAGAAGCTTCTGTTATGTCTTTGACATGCATGGCTGCCAATGGAACTGTCACATTGGCTTTTATTGACATTTTCAGGAACATTATGTGTGCAGTGATTCAGCCAAACACATCAAAACATTTCATCATTCATCAAGACAACAGTCCTACAACCCAAGAGCTTTTCAGGGTGAAGAGGTGGAATATCTTTGACCGGGTGAGTCAGTCACCTGACCTCAATCTGGCTGAGCTGCTTTCAGCTTCACATACTGCTGCAAAGTTAAAAAGACATAAGGAAGACAGTGCTGGTGACTTCATGTGGTTCAGTACAGAGGAGATGCAGGTTGACCCTTTAAAACATGAGCATCAAAATGTCCACCTGGTCTTTTTTAAAATTTTGATTAGAAAAAGGTCAGAAAATGTCCTGTGAGTGCTGGTGCCCATTTTTTTCAGAAGAAACTTTCAATATCTGGCAGTTATTTACGATTTACTGCCTATTATAAGAGTTACGGTAATTTTACGGTAATTTTATCCAGCGGATTCCGGGGAAGTCATGAATGAAATTACCGTAATGACCATAATGACAATGTCGTTGCAATTTCATTCATGACTTCCCAGGAATCCGCTGGATAAAATTACCGTAATGACACCATATTGGCTGTAAAGCACAACGCCTCAGCTTTCAGAAACCGCTGGATTTTTTTTCGATAGCACAAATGGTGACATATTTACGGTATTCCAAAGTGCGCAAGCCCAAGCGTTTCGCCAGTGACGCAATGGGACTTAAAGGGTTAACAATTGGAAACACTGACAGGCTGGATAACACCATCACGTCCCTGTTTCTCCTCACCTGACAAGACTTGGCTGTGCTGTCTAACACAGCAGAGGACCTCTACTTCACTGAACTGCATGCTCTGCTGGTTTTTGTCTGCCAACATGACATGCACTGTTGTCACACACACACACAGCATCTGCTTTTTCATCCACTCCATAACTTCCCTCTGATGGGAGGTGAACGGCAGAAGGAGAGAGTGCAGCTCCAATCAGTCCTCCAACCAACCTTTGAGATTAGCTTTCACCCTGGAAGGATGCAAAGTCATCTGTATGTGTTTTCCCCTCACTTTCCAGCTCCTCCTTCCTCTATATCTTTCAACTTCTCCCTTTTTCCTCTCTTGCTGCTCTTCCCTTCAAGCATTGTGATGACGTCTGTAAAAAAAAAAAAATCAGAGAATCAATAAGACACCACTCTGTTCTATTTCTGCCTCGTGTGATATGTTCCCTTTCATTTCCTGGCTGTCATCAAAGTCGCTCTACATTTGTCTTTTTCTCTTGGCTGCACGGTATTGGAGCTATTATCTCCTCCAGTTTATGGTGAAACGGATTGCGTGCGTGCGTGTGTGTGTGTGTGCGCGTGTGTGCGTGTGTGTGTGTGTGTGTGTGTGTGTGTGTGTGTGTGTGTGTGTGTGTGTGTGTGCGTGTGTGCTCTCATGTGTGACTTTAAAAGCAATATCGCTGCAAAGCCATTACATAAACACCGATGTTGGCAGAAATATCGATTCCCAACAACGGCTACAGAAGAAATGGAATTTGCATCGCCCTCTGGGCCACTGCAAAACAACACAAAGTAAAGCAGCATCCGCACCCACACTCTCAAATCTCTTCACTGTGGTCTAATTGATTGTGACACTTTGCTGCTAATCAATACATAAACCCGTTGTTGCTATGGAAATATCCTCAATGAACTGTCCCCATTCCTCCTCGTGCCGCAGATGTTAAATGATACAATGAGATGTAAAGTCTGCTGGGTTTTACAGCATTACATAACTAAATAGTCAATAGCACAAAGCTATAATGTTTTTTTATCAAAGCACATTATCTGCATGGTAAAGTATTCAAGACCACTTTGTGGTTTTCACCCTGCATCCAATCTATCTTTGCTTTGCTTTTTCAGAAGCACAAATCTTTTGGCAGCTATGATGCCAGCATGGATCGGCCCTCTCTGGTGTGACACACCACGGGGTTGGCCAGGGGTAACAGTGACATAACACGGCTTATTGTGTGAGGAATGGCATGCAACAACAGTAGCCCAAAACGCACAGCACTCAATAGGACTTCAAAGGCAGCGGAGTTCAGCACTGCAAGGCATTTCATTGTACCTCTACCATACCACAGAGGAGAGGAATTTGGATCGTAGAATCTTCCACAGCAGCAGGAATTCGGCGGAGCTACGGGGGCTCTCATGTCAAATTCCCACTCAGCTCGTTACAGTTAGCCGGAAAGCATTCCCACTTACTCTTACATAACACAGTGCTGAAGCATCACCTGGACTTGGTTTGTGCTGGGAAGTGGATTTGGACTGAAAGTTGCTGGCTCTAGCCCATCATCAGTTAAAAAAGGTGGAGAAAGTGGATTTACTGTAGAAATTCTGCCAGTATTTCCAGTACCTAACAGTTCTTTTAGCAGCTACGTTTCTCATTCCAGCTGCAAATATTCCTCTCATGCTCTTTTAACCCTGTCTCTCATTTCATCCATTTATTTTCTCTCCATTCCTGCACTACCCATCCCTCTTCTCCTGCTACCATCAAAAGGTCATAAGGAAATTCCTCTTCTCAATAAAATTACTGATGTTTTCATTATACATGCGTTCTCCCCGTTGCTGTCAGTCCTTCAGCCTCTTGCTTCCTCTCCTCTTTGCTTGACAGTTGAGAAGTTAAGATGTGGGCTCTCTCCAACCCAAGTTTGTTCTATTTATATTGTGCAGTTAGAGTGGTTAGCTTTGCGTTCAGAGCTCCAGGCCTTAGAGGGAGGGATTAAATCCACACACATTTCCCCACTGCCAAGCACCGCCAGGCCGGCTGGACCGCCCAGCCCTGTGCCTGCCCACTGTCCAAACTCCTGACCGCATGCAGCTGGGGTGGAGAGGTGGAGTGGGTGGATGGAAAGGACAGAAAAGGGGAGCTGGGACTGGAGAGTTGCTTGTACTGGATGAGGTGTATGAAACACTATAGTACAAACAGCCAAAATGATGTGTGTCCACTCATTTATTTACATGTAAGTGAAATACAGCCTTTCCAAAGAGCCTTTCTTTTCCAAAAGATGAGGAGATTGAGGAAGGAGAAAATAATAGCTTAAGGAAAATGCTAAGCTGGTATTTATACAGATGGCTCAGGATGAATTCCAGTGGTCTAAAGTAAGAGAAAGGAGAGGTTTGCTGGGCTGCAGTCAATGAAAACTCTTGACATAATGTCCATTATGCAACAATGGCCTACAAATTCCCCCCTTGCTAAAAGTGCCAAGCACGAGATCTGCTATATAAGGAAAAGGTATGCATTAGATTTTCCAGGCAAATAGATCAGCTGAACATGCCTGTAATGGCTTAAGTACTTTGATATAAGTAGTTATCAAACTGTTATCTGTGATCCATCAGAGAGATTAGTGTGACAGAACAGTACTTACAGACAGGACAATATGTAGTTCAAGATAATGTTTATAGCTTGAGTTGGTCACTGCAAAGCAAAGATACAGAATGATGTTCTCCTCCTCCTCTGAATTCTATTTTATATTTAGTCTACCTCATGGAAAGAGTACATGATAATCTGCCTGCAGCCAAACAAAACTCATTTAGAGCGCACAGCAAAGCATTCCTAAACAAATCATTCAAAAGCAAACACTTCTCTGTTTCATATTTCTTTGACGGTTCTTCGTACAGACAGTAAAACAAACATGCTGACAGATCCAAAAAAAAAAGAGCTAAATGTCACCCTGTCCATGACTTCTTGCTCATCCCACAATATTGCTGGTCTTTTTGTCTTGGAGGTTCATATACAGTATTTCAGGAATGCAGACTGAAGTCTGATATGCCTGGGCCTAGCGAGCATAACAGAGGGCAGAAGCCTCAGAGAATAACACATAACCAAAGCCCTAAAGAATTCCCTTGGACACAGCTACTGACCAGAAAACGGTGCACTGGAAAGAAAGGCAGGAGAGCTGCTGAAACCCCAGACTTAAATAGCACCAACTCCACTGCTGGTGACTGCCCGAGATAGACACTCAGCACTTTGGTTTGTGCTGCTTCTGGCCATAACTGAAATTAGATTAAAGTTGTATTTATAAAGCCCTTATGCAGAAAATGATATTAAAAACATTTGCATTGCGTATTATTTTTCTTACATTATTCTTTTTTATTCTTTTTACCATCAAGCATTCATCCAACTGTACATATTATGTACACACAGCTTGTGTTATAGGATGTCTACATCAACCCTCTGGAATAGTCTTCCCCAGTCCATCAGATCATCAGATTCCATTGTCAGTTTCAAGCAACTCTTAAAAACTCACCTATACAAACAGTCATTTTATTAAACCTGGACAGTGTAGTGTGTGTGTGCGTTCGTATGCATATACTTGTGTATGGATGTTTTGTCTATGGCTATATGACGTCTATGTACCGGTATTGATGGTTATGGGTTTGCCTCAGGGGTTGTTTGTG
>OMNN01028552.1:42878-59560 GCA_900302755.1 Chromis chromis | reverse complement strand
CTCTCTCTCTCTCTCTCTCTCTCTCTCTCTCTCTCTCTCTCTCTCCCCAGGCTGCGGACTTGAGCAAGCCCATAGACAAGCGCATTTACAAGGGAACGCAGCCCACGTGTCATGACTTCAACCACCTCACAGCTACAGCAGAAAGTGTGTCCTTGCTGGTGGGTTTCTCAGCAGGGCAGGTACAGCTCATTGACCCCATCAAGAAAGAGACAAGCAAGCTCTTTAATGAGGAGGTAGGTCTCTGAAGGACACAGTAGATAAAAATGCAGTGTACGTTGTTGTCCATTTTTACTTTTCATCAAATCACTTTTCGTAGTATTGATTGATATGTTGAACCCTGTTACCAGACAGACATCTGCATATTTTTAGACCAATGCAGGTGAAAAGGTATTTTGTAGCATCTCACTTAATCCCACAAAATTTAATAAGCTTAAACCCTACAGAAGAACCAATAATTAATCTACAACTCAAAACAGATTGTGTTGTGTTGGAATGATTACTCATATAAAGTAGTGATTCTGAACAAAATATAAAAAATGTCATTTATTACGTTCTGTTTTTGGTAAACTGTTCTACCTTTTGGTGTAGAGTATTTAAAGCATCTGAATGGCAAAGAAACGTAATGTGTCCAAAGAATTTCTCATAGGTTTACTTCTACTTTGTTATTTCTTGCTTTTCCGGCCCATCACCTTTAACTGTGTTGGCCACAAAAAGTTTTAGTGACCTAAGACTTTTTGCATTGTAAGAATTTCAGCTTGTTCCAAATGTCAATTTCATGTCATGATACTGTACTGAAATAATTTTTTCCCTCTGCTCTCTCCTTCCCCATCTTCTTCTCAAATCTCAATCTTCTCTTTCTCCTGACAGAGATTAATAGACAAGTCCAGAGTAACATGTGTGAAATGGGTGCCAGGCTCTGAGAGCCTGTTTCTGGTCTCTCATGCCAGTGGGAATATGTACCTGTACAATGTGGAGCACACCTGCGGCACCACAGCGCCACACTACCAGCTGCTCAAACAGGGAGAGAACTACTCTGTACACACTTGCAAGAGTAAATCCACGCGGAACCCTCTACTAAAATGGACAGTGGGGGAGGGTGCTCTGAATGAGTTTGCCTTCTCTCCAGACGGGAAGTTCCTTGCCTGTGTAAGCCAAGATGGCTTCCTACGGGTGTTCAACTTTGACGCTGTTGAACTTCATGGCACCATGAAGAGCTATTTTGGTGGCCTGTTGTGTGTGTGCTGGAGCCCTGATGGAAAATACATAGTTGCAGGTGGAGAGGACGATCTAGTGACTGTGTGGTCGTTCTTGGACTGCAGAGTCATTGCCCGAGGTCACGGCCACAAGTCATGGGTGAGTGTGGTGGCATTTGACCATTACACCACCAGTGTGGAGGAGAGTGACCCAATGGAGTTTAGTGGCAGCGATGAGGACTTCCAGGATCAGATGATCCACTTTGGACGAGATCGTGCCAACAGTACACAGTCTCGACTTTCCAAGCGCAACTCCACGGACAGCCGGCCTGTTAGCGTCACATACCGGTTTGGCTCTGTGGGTCAGGACACTCAACTGTGCCTATGGGACCTCACTGAGGACATCCTTTTCCCCCATCTTCCGCTCTCACGGACACGAACACATACTAATGTGATGAATGCTACCAGCCCTCCTGCGGGTGCTACAATAATCACTAACACCTCTAGTAACACTACTAATGGAAACAACAGTGGTGCCAATACTCCTGGCATTAACTCCCTCTCTACTACATTACCACGCTCCAACAGCCTTCCCCATTCAGCCGGCACCACAACAACAACAGCAAACAATACCAACAAGGCTGGCAGCGGTGGTGGAATCGGCAGTGGTATTATGGACAGTGCCATCGCTACAGGTGTGAGTAAGTTTGCCACACTGTCACTCCATGATCGGAAGGAGCGCCACCACGAGAAGGACCACAAACGCAACCACAGCATGGGTCACATCAGTAGTAAGAGCAGCGACAAGCTCAACCTGCTGACTAAAACCAAAACAGACCCTGCTAAGACTCTGGGCACCCTGCTGTGTCCGCGCATGGAGGATGTGCCCCTCCTCGAGCCCCTCATCTGTAAAAAAATAGCACACGAGAGACTGACTGTACTCATATTTTTAGAGGACTGTTTAGTGACTGCTTGTCAGGAGGGATTTATTTGCACATGGGCGAGGCCAGGCAAAGTGGTAAGTTCTTTTTAATGTAGGAAATGTGGGGAAAATTGACGAGATGATGTTGTGTCTGTCAGTCTTAAGCAACCAAGAAACGACATTCTGAAGTCATACAAAAAACTGTGGACATTTGGAATAGCATTTTTAGCTTTTATAATCAAATTGTCACTCTGCAGGCAGGCGAGTAACATATCAGACTTCGGTTTATGTACACCTGCTTTCCAGTAAAAGACTATTATGCCTAAGTTTTAGACACAACCAATGCTATAAACATATAGTTTCTGGTTATATAATCCATTCTGAGCGTAGAATTTTCTGTATAGGCCTGTGAGATGAAGGAAAAACATTTTCCATATGAAGTGTGTTCATTGGTTCACCATAATCATCCCACAATGCGTAGCAGCATAGCCAACAAGTCATCTACATACACTCTCACATTTAGGGCTTGGGTTCTGGTAGCTGGTGTCATTTTGGATTCAAATACTTGGGTTCATTAAGCTCTGCAGCTAAACAAATCTCTCATTGAACTATTTCTCTCCTATTTTTTCCCATTAGCAAAGTCCAATGGTCAAAGCAAGCAGGTGACGTTAGCAGCTTCTCATTTATAGCCACCACCGACTGTTTCTTTCTCCGGTTACAATGACCTGCATCTCCAATGGTAGATTATATCAGCTGTATCAAATTATTAATTCTGTAACAGCTCCAGTGAAACTTTGTTGTTGGTTCATGTGCTCTCTCCAAGCCATTGACTGAACTCTGCCAAAGACTGTGTGAGCGAAAAGACATCGTCACATACCTCTGCAACCACCACTGATCTGTGTTTTTGCTGTTCAACAGAGTGGACACTCTTCTTTATCAAATCAACACTTGAAACTCATTACCTGGTGTTATCTTGTTGCAGCTGTTAAGTGCGTCAAACAATCCATAATAAACATTTCTGATCTTATTTTCAGGTTGGAGACTACAAGTTGTTAACGAGCTAGTTTAATTAATTGCTAGCCACCATTGAAAACTGTAGTATTTCAGGATCCTTGTCCAACAACAGCTAATCACAGATCTTAACTGAATTTATAAGTTATTTGCAAGTGATCAAAGCTAAACTTAATCAGAAAGGGAGTTGAAAGGATTTGGATTTGATAAAATGCTATTGAACCCCAACCCTATTTACATTTCAGCTTTTATACAAGTGGCTCTGCATTTGCCCAAAGAATCTTTGCAGTTCCTCACATGCTTACAGCTTAATATGTGTATACACTCTTCTATACTCTTTTGTTTGTGGTTTGAGAGATTTTTTGCCAAAATGAGGCACATGATAGTCTGAATCCGGAACATCACTAGAAGTCTGACTTTTAGTTAGTGCAGTGAGCTTGTTACTTTGAACCAGTCAGACATTCACCCTTGAATTTTCATCCTAATTGGATACTTAACTTGAGGCTGTAGAAAAAGTTGTACACGCAAAAAAATTCATTCAAACCAATTAATAGAAAAGTTAGGAAGTTAGTTTGTCCTCAAATGCCCTTGAAGGTTGGATCCAGGGGTAAAAGAAAAAAAAAGCCTTCTTAATAAACAAGTTGATGAGCCGATCGTGTATTGAAGAAGTGCCTTGATCAAGAAAAAACCTCTCAAAGACACTGTTAGTCTCACACTGTACATTACGCATCTACTTTGACTGCTGTGCACAAGCTTTTGGTTTAATGCTGGGGACTGGGATAAGGAAAGATGAGACAGATTTTTTTAATGAGCTATTTGTTGCTTGATTTTGCTGTAGTATGTGGACTTTCCCAATGCAAATCTCCTTGTTTTCCTTTTTCCAGGGTTTATTGTCATCCCAAAACCAAGCCAGCTCTCCCAGTGGAACAGTAGTATAGCCACAATATTTCTGCTGCTAAAGAACCCTGCAACCCAGAGTCTGATGCTGCTCTTCACCCTGCAAGCATTGCAAGTTTTCCTTTTCTTTTATACCCCTCCCTCTCCCCGTTCTGTTAATGGCTTTTCTGTTGTTTTTGTTTATCACTCACTTGACCTAGAGGAGGAATGGAACAGGAAAAGGTGTGGTGCAATTGTGGACTATTGCGCTAAAGTACTATTGTTCTCTGGAGTTTTAACACATTTTAGATTTTTTAAAGATCTTTTTTTTTTTTTCCCCATGTCAGATCTCATCAGACTGTTGTCCTCTCTGGAATTAAGGCTTGGCTTTGTTAGATGCAAACCAGACAATTGTGGCTTGAGATTAAAGGGATAGTTCATTTAATTTTCATAATCTTTTTACCCCTTTTTTAAGATTGTCATGTAACCCAGTGTAGGCTCAGGGTTACTTACTAAAATATGAAGTTTGAAAGAACTATCCTTTTATGACCAAGTGCGTGAGCATCTGAAAATTTTGCATCCATCCACATTCACCCACCACTTCTGTCTTTTCTTAAGTAGAATCTCCCCATTGACGACTTTGCACTGATTTTGTTAGCTATGTTGTTGTTTGTTTTTATAACTACTCTAATGGAACAAAAAAAAAAGAGGGTTGAGGACTGCCTTGTTGCACTCGGCTTTAACATCCTCAGTCTTGAAATCTGAATCTATAAAGCTGGATGCTGCAATCATAGTCTTTTTAAAGAAAAAAAATGGTTTGCACTTAAATTAGTTTATTAGAAGAAAATGGCTTTACATTTTTGGGTGTGCTCAGAACTCACAGATGGCTAATACAGTAGGTGAAGAAAATGATAAAAACTATTAAAACCTTTATCTATTGAGCATTTATTTTAATATTATTTCAGATTCAAATCTGCTCTGTATCATAATGTGTATATTGTAATTAATTGATTTGATGGGGGCCTAAGCAAACTACCATTACTCCAGTGGAAGTTTTGTCATTGATAGTTATATTTCTAAAGCCTAAAGTATACATATTAATAATATTAAAATAATCTTGAATACACTGTTTTCTGTTCTTTTTTTCTGCACCTACATGTAATGTATTTACATCTCAAAATTCAAATGTCTCAATCATGAAAATGCTGTAGCTGTACAGAGCAGCCTCTCAAGTATGGAAGTCTGGCAAATGGCTGAACCTTAAAAGACTCTCAACTTGATACCAGCTCTTCTTTTCAGGACAATACCCTCCAATTTTCTCCTGAAAAGAACCTTAACAAAGAAACATTAAGGACTGCAGATAAGAAACTTGAGATTCAACCAAGAAGTCCCATTTGAGACTAATGCATTTTTAATGTAGTTTTACTGATCACTGCTGGTGGAGTTCAGTGACCCCTGCAAGAGGCAGACTGCTGGTGAAGCCGATCTATTTTTGAAGTAATTTTACAAATCCCATTTTATTGTTCATTAAAAAACCATGACCGTTGTTCTGTTAACATTTTTGTGTCAGCGGTTTGTGCATATATTATGTTTTATTTGTAATGCAGGTTAATGACAACATCATACAAATGATACTTGATAATTTTTTACTCTGACAATGCATCACAATAACAAACACAATAAAGTGCAGACTGAGTCACAGTCCGTTTTGATGAGCTCACAGCTCTGCATGAAATGGTACTTTTTTTTCTTTCTTTTTTTAAGCCACAGTGCCTCAAGTGAGGGGTATAAAGGTACAGGTCAAGCTACACTCTAAACATAACATTCAAATATCTGACTTTCTAAGGCCCTGTCTGCAACAATTCTCCAAGCATATCAAAACAGGTGTTTCCACATACATAGTTAATCTAAAAGGAAGGTCGGTGCTTCTTAACTGTTCCATTATTGTCTTATGTAGCCAACTCAAAGCTGTTTATTTAGTGTACAGCTAGATCACAAAATATGCCTTTAAAGTACGTCTCCAAACACAATGTTGTGACGGAGGACGATTTTATGAGAATGTTTTTGCTGTTGACCTTTGTACAGGAAGACTATTACCCTTCAAATCAGGAGGACTTCATTCATAGTTGTTAAAAAGACATGCTATCAGAAGTATATAGTTCTTACGAAGGGAATTCAACCCTGACCTTGGAGTTTTTTTCTTACTTTACAGCTTTGAATCTCAGTGGTTTAATCAAAACTACTATGTAGCATTAAAACATTTTCAGTTTTGGCTTCTTCAGGACAATTCTATGCTCCAGTATAGTTTTCATTCAATGTTTAGAGTCCTGTTCTTGCTGGAAGATGAATCCTCTCTCTCGACCAGGAAATTAATTATTCGGCTGTTGGACCTTCCAGATCCCCAGTGTGTTCAACCTACAGTCACCTCTTACGCTGTAATTAGAAACTGGTAGTCTCATTAAATTTACCATTTAAAAATGGTTAATATAGGTGTGTTGACAGATTACGGTGACGAATTGATGACATTCGTGTTCACCTTGACATTTAAGTCTTTTTTTCCCGTGTCAACAGCTTAATTCAGAATTGTAAAATAATACAACCTGAACAAGTCCAAGTGGTGTGACTACTTCTTAAAGGTGCGGCATTACTTCAAAAGAAGTTGACAATGTTGTTCACTAATGGTAAAATGCTCTTCACCTCTCAAATATCATATTTTTTAGCTTGTGTACTATATTAAGCACAGTTTGAAGTCTATTGTTAAAGGGTTGTAAACATGTAACACCTGACTAGGTCAAGTAAAACAAACTACTCACTCTTAATCCAACATTATATGAAAGAATACATTGTTTGGGTAGAAGTCGCACTGAATTTCATCAGTACAATCGAGGTTAAACAGTTTGGTGTAGCAGTTGTAATAACCGGTAAGATGACAGTTCTGGTGGACTTCATTGCGTTTCTTTTGTGATGTTTTACAGATTTCAACATAAAGCCTTTCCAAACAGTGTCCTCTCAGCATATCTGTTTGTCAGTACAGGTCTGTCCTGTTTTAAAAGGCATTTGTAAATCTAATACTTCAGTGGATTTGGCTCTCAGAAGCCTCCATGTTTTCTGTCCAGAGGTGGCATATAGTAGGTCTTGAAAGCTGCGCGGTGTGACTCATCCCGGGGCTGTGAAGAGAGGAAATGCAGCCTGAATGCCAATTCAAAGCCCTTATAGAAAGCCACTAGCAAGGCACTTGTTTGATTAATGTGATACTCCTGTTTTGTCCTCAAAACCACATAGTAAGCACACTCCAAACATCCCCTGTTATTTAAAACAAACCCCTCAGCTGTGTTTTACTATGTGCATCACTGCAGTGCCCTTGGTGTATGTGACTCTGCGGAGGCTTAAATCACTGAAGGATTCAGAACTGTAAAAGGGCTGATGTGTGTAGTACTGCTGTGTTTACCTTGGCCAACTGTGACTGGCACTTTTTCGACGTAATGGCTGGCAGTGTGCCTCGGTGAGTCACGGTAAACGCAGGCATAGTGGAGACTGGGAAGGAGATCTGTGGTCCTGGTACGACCATGTTGATCTTGGGCAGCTCTGCTGGGTAATGGGGGACGTTTCTTCTGATGAGGGGGTCTGCTACATGCTTCATGTTGTGCTGAGGAGAGAGACAGTGTCGGATGGGCTTTAGACATTTCACTTAAGTGGACTTTAACATCGGCCAGTAGAGTTTGGACTTACGCTCATTAAAGGCGTTTGTCTTGTGTGTCTTCCCCTCAGTTGTTTGCCAAGTCTGGTTGGTCGCCAGATGTGCTCAAAAGAGTTTTGCATCACACTGCTCCCAACTCCATCCATAGTCCCAGAAACTCTGTGAAGAGTCTCTGCTTTCTTCTCTGCCATCCTGGGAGAAAGATGCATGAGCCAGTAATATTTCTATCTATTTGGTCCTTTACAGTTTGACAAATAAAAATTTTATTTAAAATATTAAATGTCATATTTTGTTTCCTATTTGTCAGCTATCAGTTAAGAGATGTGAAATGGTTGTTCCTGATCTAAATCACTTTACCTTATTTCCCTAAAGTATGTGTGCCTCAGGGCTGTTTCTGCAGTGATGCGTTCATCTTGATCATAGGCGAGCATCTGATAGAGCAGTGACAGAGCCGGAGCGGGGCAGTTAGGGACTAACCGTGAGATACCGGTGCCTTTCTTTGGGGGGAAGTTAAAATGCATCGCTCTTGACCTGCCAGACATTAAGACAAAAAGACAAGTCTTATGTTTTTTTGTTGTTTTTGAGTACATAAAACATTTTCATAGTCTATGTGTGCTGCTTCTGTAACAAGTAGACAAACTCTTCAAACTACACATCTGAACATGAACACCTACTGCTTGAACTTTTGGAGAAGACTTTGATCTGGTGTCCCCAACACATCATGGATCTTAGCAACCTGGTCCAACTCGTTGCCTCCAGGGAAGAGAGGATTCAAGCTGAAACACAGATGTATATGAATGATATTACAGCCTTCACAAAGGTATTTGCATCGCTTTTGTTTGACATTTGTTTATGCCTATGGTGGCCAGATAGGATCAAATTACAAAAGAAAGCTGAATGCAAAGATAGGCAAATGCATTGTTATTGCACTTGTAATCAAATATAACTTTGAAAATGTATAGGTGGAGTGTTCCAGGTGAAATGTTGTTCCCTTCCCCTGCAGAAATACCTCATGATTTCAAAGAAGACACAACCGGCGCTCCAGATGTCCATCTTTAGGCTGTAATACCCATCAGTGAGGAGGCACTCTGGGGCTCTGTACCATCGTGTGGAGATGTACTCTGTGTGCGGGGGCTTTGAGTACACACTCCGACATGAGCCAAAGTCACCAAGCTTCAAAATATTTTGCTGCAAGTTGAACAAAATTTATTTTAATATGTCTGAAAAGCAAATGGCCACTGTTACTTTGAGGTAAAACTTTTTTTTACTCTCACTTTTATTAGAATGTTTTCAGGCTTCACATCTCTGTGAAAGATCCCACAGCTGTGAAGAAAAGAAAATAATCTCAGCAAATTTAAACGATAAATTTAACATTTTTCTCATTTAATTTGAACTTGAGTTCTTTCATTATTACCTGTGCATGTGTTCAAGTGACTTGCAAAGTTGGTACATGTAGTGTTTTATTGTATGGTCAGGCAGTGGTGTTTTTCTTCCTACAGGGAATTAGAAACATCCTTTAGAATCCAGAATTTGCACAAAACTTTACAAAAACTACATCTTCGAGTTCCAGCCATAGTGATTTGCCATCACGCTTACCTTGTATGTACTCATAGATATTCATCTCCATCAGCTCACATATCAAAGACACGGTTCCAGTTTCTTTGTCACTGAAACATTGTGTTAGATTAGGTTTAATACCACATCACATAAGAAACTACATTCACTGCAAAATATGAAACACACCAGTACTCACAAAATCAGTTCATGTAGCTGGATGATATTTGCATGAGGGCTCAGTCTCTTCATTGCCTGGACTTCCCGCAGGTTGTTGGCCTGCTCCAGACTTTAACACAGCACAGATGATGTTTTAACATTCAATATGGCAGATATCAATACAGTATATTTTATTGCATACTGTATATGCTTACTTAATATTAGATGTTACATAATGAGGTGGAGGAAATTGGACCAAAGAAATGTAATACGATATCATAGCTTATTTGATAGAAGCATAGTGCTACTGCAGTGCATGGAAACACTGTAGATGATGGCACATAATAAATGGCTAAACAGATTTAAAGTGCATAATCAATGTCAAAAACCAGTGCACTGTCCACTCATATTTCAAGCACTGACATCTAGTGTTACCTCATCACAACAAGGTCAAAGGCAGAGCAAACTGACATCTAATAGGATACTTAAGGGAAGGGGGGTGTCAAGCTGCTGGCTTAAGTTTCAAGGGTCCATACAGAACAGAGTATGAGAAAACTACACCACTGATTGCCTGTGCACCGGATTAGCAGGTGTGTGCAGAAGACATACCTGTTTATTGTCTGCTTCATGGTTTTACATGCGTAAAACTTCCCATCTTTCAGGCTCTGAGTTTTCACCACCTCTGAAAATGTGCCCTCCCCGATTTTCTTGATTATTTTGTAGCCTGCAACAATAATAAAAAAAAACAACAACAAAGACTGATAATACGAAGAAGAAGTGCATGAACACATTCTATCAAACTACTATTTGTGAGTAACCTAACAGCAGAAAAAACAAGGCTGCATAATCCAGAGGGACATCCTGTGCTCTGTAGACAGTAAAAACTGGAACACTCCCACTGGAAATTAAAGCCCATGATGATTTTGGTGGCACAGGGAACTGGAATTTTCAGATTCATTTAGGACTGCAGCTAATTATTATTTTCATCCTAGTTTAGTCTGCAAAAAAATAAAGAAATAAATAAGTCTTAATTTCTGAGAACGCCAAGCTGACATAGCTTTTGCACCCCAAAAAACAGTCCAGAACCTAAAGAAATTCAGCTTACCATCAAAGAGGACTGGGGAAAGCAGCAAATATGTATATTTTTGAGTTATTTTAGTGTTTTGGATTACAAATGTATCTTTAATAGTTCCACTAATCAGTTAATGTACTAATTGTTTTAGCTCTGCATTCATATAAAACTAATTCTGATGAAATATATAACAAGAAATTCCAAGTAGGGCTGCAGATTTTCATTATCAGCTCGTTATTTCTGGTTGGTTAATGCAAGCAAACAGCACATCTTTAGATTTTCACTGAGAGATTAACTTTTGTGGATCAGTCATACCAGATGACACCATCTTTATGCTTTCATTCACAGTTTAAGGTGACAGTTGTGTGGATTTCACTGGCTGGACAGTTCAAACTTTCAATCAGAGTGAAAGTATTGTTTTAGGTCCCATTTTCACAAACTAAAAATTGTGACCTGTCCAATTTTGGTGATGATCAATAATTATCCTTGTGTTATTGCCAAACTCGCACACTGTTGTGCTGTGCTAATGCTAGAGTTATTAGCAGGCGAGGTCAAGTGTATGACACACTTGTATTCATACTTTTGGTGACATGTAACGTAAAAGACTGGTTAAAACTATAGCAAAAACGCTTGAAAGGAAACATTATTCATAAAAAAAATATCCACGTATGAGTTCCCATTTGTTCACAAGACATAATGACAGTTATTCACAACGGTTAAAACTGCTAGCAAGCTACACATTTGAAGAGAAATCTCATCGACGTGCGACCGCCTTGTCCGACCTGTCATCACTCCGCTCAGCCTCGTTACTTACAATGCATTCCTTTGACTCTTAGCCGCCGCATGTAAGTCCAACATCCATAACATGCGTGTCCGGAGGGCACATTTCAATGTTAAGTTTGAAAACGTGTGTTTTTTTCCACGTATCGAGGTGTCAAAGGGACACTAAAGTAGGTGCTAGCTTAGCCCCGCTAGCGAGCCCTGTTAGCTGACCGTCGCCTTGGTAACGGAGCACGCCTTCGCCCTCCACTCTGACCTGAGGAGGAAACTGGAAACTCCGGCTGAATGTGTGACTCTCTGACTCCAGCCTGGTAATATTTAGAATTAAACGAACAAACGCGGCACAATATGCCCTGCAATGTAAGAAAAAATGCCAGTCAAGCTGAATTATTCACACCAGGCCCCGATATTTGACGATGCAGGCTCCTTGCAGCTCCATAATTCACGTTCTTACCTTTTCTCCAGAGGTGGGTGGTGAACGTTAGCTCGGAGGTTTTCTCATTAGGCTGCGGATTGTTGTTCTGCAGGTCCACAACCTTTCCCCTTTTGTTCCAGTCGGTGTTAGGTGGTGTTTTGCACGCATTTCGAAGGCTTGCCCTGTTTTTCACGTCAATAAGCCAGTTTGAGTAGTGCATCATTAGTGCACATTTAATGTCAACAAGCCGACCATGAGTTTAACCATTTATAGAGACAGTTCCTGCAGGAGCAATGCCGCTAGTTCACTGCATTCATAATAGCGTGACGTTACCGGGCACGAATGCATCTCATACACAATGTGTTCTATTCACTTCTGTGTGTAAAAGGCGTGGACCTGCTCATTTTTGAGCCCCCTCGGCTTCCGTAAAGCTTGTCAAATGTGCGCATGCTCGGCATTTCTCTGCATGTCTTCCTTATTGATGTTGCTCCAGAAATGTGAATTTTCTTTTAATATGCACCTTTCTTTTTCTGTAACTGTACCCAGGAGTTAAGTCACCATGAAAACAAGATTCACCACTGTGGATATCAGGGCAGTTATTGCCGAAATTAATGCCAAGTAGGTGGTTTGTTGCTAGGCTAAGCTAACTTTGCCTCGTTTGACTGTTGCAGCCACGGCTAATGTGGATTTGTTTACAGATGTTGCTCAGCATTTCATTTATTTCACCTCCTTCTTTTACAGCTACATTGGCATGAGAGTAAACAACGTGTACGACATCGATAACAAGACGTATCTCATCCGTCTGCAAAAGTAAGGACAGTTTGAAAACGTGTCTCTGAAAGTTTCACTGCAATGTTTCATAAGACTTGAGGCTCCAAAGTACAGCAGGAATACCACAAGAATTAGTCCATTACAGAACATCCCTGCATTCAAAACTGTAATTTTAATTAATTAGTCGCAGCAAAATGGCTCCTGTTATTAAATTATTGGATAATTAAAACTGATGCATTAATAAATAAGCAGCAGCATTTTAGCATTTTTAAATTAATGTTTGTACAGTTGGGTATTCTATTCTATAAAAATCTATATTAAAAATAACTATAATATGGTTTTATATGTACTTAACAAAATTATAAATGCAGCATATACTACTTTATTAAAATCTACGCCCTTTTTTAAACATATAACAAGTATTTATTGTTCCAACACAAGGAATTTCTACAACAGAATGGACGTCATATAACAACCAATTACACACTATATTAGAAATGATAATGGGCAAATGGAGAGTGGGGTCAGTTATCAGTCACACATCTGTGACACATAGAGTTATTGAGGTTGTCGATGCTGCTTCTAGAATGTTGTCTGACTCTCTTCTATAGGGTTTGGCGAAGTTGTCAGACATTTTGGGGGACAGGATCACGTTATTGTCAACCCAGGGCATCATGTGGCGGATTGTCTGTTGCATTGTGTTGTCTGAAACTATTTTGTAGATGACAAATGGTGGAGTTGTTTACATTTGAGTGCCTGACTATGGCCCTAATTGGCATGTCAACATGTAGCCAGTCCATTCTTGTCTTTCTCTTGTCATCTGTGGCATTGTGTCATTTGAATACAGCTGCATTTTAAGGTGCCTATTCATAGTCACAGGTCAAAGGAGTATCTGTGTACTGGTCTTGCTATTTGATCATTGTCCTTTAAAGCCACACTTGACTAGGGTGTAGACTAAATCATTGGTCAAGAAGTTGTCACCAGTTGAACAGCTTAAACTTTTTTGTGCATAAGTGGCTAAATGTGTCCTTTTCCTAACCAAAGAAATAATAAAATAAATAAATAAAATGTTCTCGGAGTAAAAAAAAAAAACATTGATATGCTGCGTTTACATTTTTGTTGTATCTGAAATCTGAATCTGCTTAGTAACTGTTGCTGTCAGTTAAATGTAGTGAAAAAAGTATCTTTTGACATTTTTTCTTCTGAAATGCAGTGGAGTAAAGGTATAATTTAACCTGTAATGGAAGTACTTGTCAAGTACCTTAAAACTGCACCTAAGTACAGACCTTTAGGAAATGTACTTAGTTGCCTCCATCAGTTTCATACAGGATGTATAACTGATTGCTGCATTGTTGTCTCAGGCCTGACAGCAAAGCTATTCTCCTGATTGAGTCTGGGACTCGGATTCACTCCACAGACTTCGAATGGCCAAAGAACATGATGCCTTCAGGCTTTGCAATGAAAGTAAGAATATCTTAATAATGTCACTCTTGAATACCAATTTTCATTTATTAAGACTCTCTTTTTTTTTGTCTAATTGTAATGACATCCTATAAATTTTAATGTGATTTAGTAATAATTTAGTAAGTAATTTATTTTCTCCAAAGTGTCACTATAAATATATACTAAGTCATATTTGACTGACAATGTATTACTTCACCTTGTACTGTATATCTTTACTTATCTTTATGTTTATAACTAGACAGTCTAACCATTGCTTTTTTCCATCCCTAAACAAATGGATTCATGCAACTGAAAATGCCAACATGAGTGCAAAGACTTGTTTTCTGTGTTTCCTCTGAATCATATCTCCTACAGCAGATCAATACTTGTTAATTGTTGAATTGGTTGCTGTGATGAAACTGAACCTTGAAGCAACATTTTCTCTCAATAGTGTCGAAAACATCTGAAGACGCGCCGACTGACCCAGGTTAAGCAGCTCGGGATTGACAGGATTATTGACATCCAGTTTGGTTCAGATGAGGCCGCCTACCACTTGATTATCGAACTATACGACAGGGTGAGAAAACTGCACTTTAAGTTGTTTTTTTTCAGACACTACTTAAAATTACATGTCTCACATCCAGCGCTGTACACATCATATCAACCCTCATCCAGACCGTAACACTGATGCATGTGTGTTTGTCCATTTTTAGGGTAACATCATACTTGCAGACTATGAGTACACAATCCTGAATCTGCTGAGGTTTCGTACAGCGGAGGCAGAAGATGTTAAGATTGCTGTGAGAGAGCGGTACCATGTGGAAAACGCCAGACCCCCTGAACCCCTCATCAGTTTGGAGAGGTAACCATATCTTTACATGTCCTTGTTGAGTTTTGGATAAAATGGACCTCTATCAGGATTCAGTGAACATATATCATGACTTTCTTTTTTGTTGTTTTTATATAGACTCACTGAAATCCTCAGCAAAGCAACAAATGGCGATCAAGTGAAAAGAGTCCTGAACCCTCATCTCCGTAAGTAGCAAGGCAACAGACACCTATGACTATTTTCTTTCTTTCTTTCTTTCTTTCTTTCTTTCTTTCTTTCTTTCTTTCTTTCTTTCTTTCTTTCTTTCTTTCTTTCTTTCTTTCTTTCTTTCTTTCTTTCTTTCTTTAATAATGTTAGAAACAAGACTGAACTATACTTTGTGTCCCTCCCAAATGCATCTTTAGCTTATGGAGCCACTCTGATAGAACACAGTTTGATAGAAGCAGGACTACCAGGCTCTGTCAAAGTTGACAGTCAGATTGATGCTGCCCAAGGTATAGTAGGACCATTGGAGTAACATTTTTAATCTATAAATGTATTGTGTAACTCTGTAAATGCATTTGATTGGCTGCTTATTTTAGCTGCACCTAAAATCCTGGAAGCCCTGCAGATTGCAGAAACATACATGGAAAAAACTGAAAACTTCATTGGCAAAGTAAGTAGCAGATCTTTTATAACCAGTCTTTATTTTGAGATTTGATAGATTTGTAACATTCATAAAAATTTTTCTTCCTAAATCCAGGGTTACATCATTCAGAAGAGTGAAAAGAAACCAAGTTTAGCTCCTGGCAAACCCAGTGAAGAACTGCTTACGTACGTTGTGTTTTATCTAATGCACAATTTGTTACATTGGAGAGCACATCTGTTTAAATTATGCTTAATCAGTTTATGTCAATGATGCCTACTCACAGATATGATGAATTCCATCCATTCCTCTTCGCCCAGCATGCAAAGAGCCCTTATTTGGAGTTTGATACTTTCGACAAGGTGAATATTAGTGCGGCTGCTTATCGGTTTAAATTCTTTGGTAAAGTATACTGATTGAAATCCTTTTTGCTAAAGTGACATGCTAATTCAATGTGATCCTCTCAAACAGGCAGTGGATGAGTTCTTTTCCAAGATGGAGAGTCAGAAGATCGACATGAAGGCCTTGCAGCAGGAGAAACAGGCTATGAAGAAGTTGGAAAATGTGAAGAAGGACCACGAGCAGAGGCTGGAGGCTTTGCACCAAGCACAGGTTAGCAACAAACAGCTTTTAGATTTGTCTTTTTAAAAAGATGCCTCGCAAAATGGTTCCTGCTTTCTCATATATGTATTTGTGAAACAGTAATGTTGGTGTTGCTGCAAACTATCAACAGAAATGTGCCAGTTTTTCTGGAATTGTATAAGGAATCATGTCTTGTATGTTGCAGGAGGTGGACAGAGTAAAGGGTGAACTGGTGGAGATGAACCTGCCTGTGGTGGAGAGGGCGCTGCAGGTGGTGCGCAGTGCTTTGGCCAACCAGGTGGACTGGACTGAGATTGGCATTATTGTCAAAGAGGCACAAGCTGCTGGAGACCCCGTGGCATGTGCCATCAAGGAGCTGAAGCTGCAGACCAACCATATCACCATGCTTTTAAAGTGAGAAATTTGAGTTTAGCTATTCCTCCTGCTAATTGTCACATCATGTGAAATCCAAACAATATACTCAACGCTGTTTTGTGTCACTTTTTCGCTCCAGGAATCCTTATATTTCTGAGGAGGACCAGGAAGAGGAAGAGAACAAAGACACGGTGGAGGAGAAAGGGAAGAAAAACAAAAATAAAGACAAGGGGCAGAACAAGAAGCTGCAAAAGAACAAGCCCATGTTGGTGGATGTGGATCTTGGCCTGTCTGCTTACGCCAATGCCAAAAAGTGAGTTTACATTTAAGGCTTAAGATGTAGAATTATGCATTTTGTGAAGATAGCTGACAGCTGAT
>OMNN01028552.1:26275-42811 GCA_900302755.1 Chromis chromis | reverse complement strand
GACTACAAACGCACTGCTGAAAAGAAGGAACAGAAAACCATCGAAGCAGCAGATAAGGTGACAAAACTGCCTTTTCCTTAAGATTTCTGTATGATTGTATAATCAGCAACAAGCATTTGTTTTTCTATAGAACATTGTTTATGTGCCTTATACCATTTTAGACAGTTTTGCAGCTAACAAGTATTACGCTTTTTGTTTTTATTTAGAATTTCTAAATAAAAACAAAAAAGTCAAAAGATCATTTCTGATTTCCAATTTAATGTTATTGAAGGCTATGAAATCTGCAGAGAAAAAAACACAGCAAACACTAAAAGAAGTCCAGACAGTGACCACCATTCAGAAGGCCAGGAAAGTCTATTGGTAAGACACAGTCGACTATGTTTACATATTGAGCTTTATGTACTTATCAGTCAAGTGAATTATTTAATTCCTTCAACCATCTCCTTCCTTTGGGCAGGTTTGAAAAGTTCTTATGGTTCATCAGCTCGGAGAATTATCTCGTCATTGCAGGAAGAGACCAGCAGCAGAACGAGATGATTGTGAAACGCTACCTCCGGACCGGTAGTCCAGCTTCCACACACTCTTCCTTTAGACACATTTTAAAGCTGCTTTATGACATCATCTGTACTTTTGCTTTCTCAGGTGATATCTATGTTCATGCTGACCTCCATGGAGCAACTAGTTGTGTCATCAAAAACCCCTCAGGTGAATTTTCACATTTGTATTTCACTGCATTTTCCACTGTGTGACTAAATTCTTTCACTTCGCTATCATTTAATTTTTAACAATTTGTATTTCACCTCTCCTTCTATTTGCTGCAGGAGATCCCGTCCCTCCTCGTACCCTGACAGAAGCTGGCACGATGGCCGTGTGCTACAGCGCTGCTTGGGATGCCAAAATCATCACCAGTGCTTGGTGGGTTCATCATCATCAGGTGAGTCATGAGTATTAGGCTGCCCGATATGTTGTCATCATATTGTATCTATGTGATTCCTATTAGAGGTATCTGCAGCATATTTAAAACTGTGCAGCGTAACTTACTGAAATGTAAACCTCTTTGTTGTAAACAAATATCCACTCAGGATTTTTCGATAAAATTCACTATGTGTATCCTTGAGGACAAATAAACATGTTTAGTTTGTTGCATTCCTGATCAAACATTTGCTAGGCACAGGGCGGAAAAGTACAAATTGACTTTAAGCAGCAAAAACATTTAAATGTGACAGTGAAGCTGATATTGTAGAAATTAGGGGTACTATGATATACTGGTATTGACAATAACTGTGATATTTAAACACTGAGATACCGATATATTAATAATACACATCGTTTTGTAAATAAACCAGCACCAGTAACTATCTGGTTGACACTCCAACATGGGAACAACATACAGTACAGTTATAGTTACAGACTCTATTTCAACCTTCCTCCATTCATATTTTGCGTGTAATTCATTTGTCAAAAAAAAGGAGACAAAATACAGTAAACAAAGAGAATCTGATGAGATGTCACAATAATATAGATACTGTGAATTCTTTTGCCGACAATAATCATGTAGTTAAAATCTGATACTGTGACAGCCCTAGTAGAAATGTTGGCATTGTTTTATATTAATTAGTGTTGTTATGTGTATTTTTTTAGGTGTCTAAGACAGCTCCTACTGGAGAGTACCTGACCACTGGAAGTTTCATGATCAGAGGTATGAAACATGAGCATTCAAATACATGAAGGCTTAAATAAGTTTAACTGGGAGCAGAACTATGATGATGTCTGAAAGAGGACTTAATATTTTGTTATTTTTCTCTCCAGGAAAGAAGAATTTCCTCCCTCCTTCCTACTTGATTATGGGCTTTGGATTCCTTTTCAAGGTAAATACCATCACACGCGGTGAGTACATTTTAACTCTTTATCATCTTCAAACAACTTTCATCTCTTCTTCTTCCTCCTGCAGGTCGATGAGCAGAGCGTGTTTCGGCACCGTGGGGAGCGGAAGGTGAAAACGGTAGAGGAGGACATGGAGGACGTCACATCCAGAACTGCTGAGCTGTTAGAGGAGGGGGAGGAGCTGATAGGTAGAAGGACACTTTCATTTATTGTTTGTCAAAACTATATTCACGTGCTGTAACTGTTTCTGTTGCCTTTGCAGGGGATGACAGCAGTAACGAAGATCAGGGTGAAGAGAAAGCAGGCGATGGAGACACCAAGGAGGTGGGAAAAAAGATTAAAAATGAAAACAAAGTAAAGGAGGATGACACTGCTCATGAGAAGCCTGCAGCAAATAGAGGAGAGATGCTGCCTGAGCAGAGCAACATGGAGGAAGAAGAGTGTGGAGAAGAAGATAGTGATCAGGAAACAGATATGAAGAATGAGGAGAGTGAAGATTTCAGCTTTCCAGATACGACAATCTCCCTCTCTCATTTACAACCCAGCAGGTAGTGATGCCGCATATGAAGGAATAGAAAGGCCTTGACAGTTTCTACTTAACCAGTACAATAGTTGTATAATTGCACCTAATTAAATTCTTTGCCTATTTTCAGGAGCTCACAGAACCCCGGCTTCAAAAAAGAAACAACCACTCAGGTTATTATTACCACCTTTGAGTCATTCAGTCAAAGTCAAATCAAAATTTATTGTAACTTCTTTCACTGATAATATTTCAATAATTTCTCTTCAGGCTGAAGCGGATTCACAGGGGAAGAAACACATGACTGCCAAGCAGAGAAGGTGAGGATACGGAACAAGATACATGCAAAGCAAATCTTTCTTCATGGGAAAGCAGATGAAGATGGCTGTTTTTAAAATGGCCTTTAATGAAAACCTACATAGCCAGTCACTGATTGAATCCTCCTGTGCTTTTGTCTTCAACCTTAGAGAAGAGAAGAAGAAGAAGCAGAAACAGGAGGGCTTTGAGACTGAGGAGAAAACTGAGATTTCATCCAGTGGGTCAGCTGTGGATCAGGGGTCCAAAAGTGGAGGAGGGCCGTCCCAGCCGCAACTGAAGAGAGGTCAGAAGGTAAGAGAGACGGTTGAAGATGAAACATTGTCTTTTTCTCTCTTTTGCTAAGGGTCAGCTCTAACACAGCTTTAGAACATTTAGTCATAAACTGTTTTCTTTTTAAAGACCTTAGTTGGCCAATCATGCAGTTTTATTAGAGATACAATTAAGAAGAGAAAAAGAATAAATAAAATTCAAACTAACAGCCAATAGGAGGCCGCGAACACTGGTTTAATTTTTCAGTAGGACTATACATGTTTTTTCCATTATGAGTAACTTTGAAAAGCTGTAATGATTTTGTCAATCTCAGAATCAATATGTATGAAATGATGTAACCAAATCCAAATGATCAAATAAAACCATATATTTATTATTATTTATACTATATTTCCACTGTGCTGATCATGTTTCTTCTGTTGTCGCCCCAGAACAAACTGAAAAAGATCAAAGAGAAGTACAAAGACCAGGATGAAGAGGACAGAGAGCTGATGATGCAGCTGCTTGGGGTGAGGATGAATAATAATAAAATTTAAAAAAACAAACAGCTGTGTAACCCTTAACAAATATGACCCAGTACTGGCTGTACACCAACTTTGCTATTATGCTACTTTAACTCAACTTCAAGTTTTTTCAGTTTGAATGTACTCCGTCCTTAAATCTGTCGCAATAAATATAATTTTTTACTGCTTTTCTCCCATAGTCGGCTGGTTCCACTAAGGAGGAGAAGGATAAGGGGAAGAAAGGAAAGAAAGGGAAGGGGAAAGACGAGCACGTCAGGAAACCGGCCCCTCAGAAACAACAGCAGAAACCTCGTAATGTGGAGACAGCTGTGAAGAAGCCAGAGCAGACGGGAGGCGAGGAGGAGGAGGAGAAGAGGCAGCCTGGAGAGGAGGGAGGTCCTACAGAACAGGAGGAGAAGGTAGAGGACAGGACTTGATGTTGAATTCAAGTGTCTGAAATGTGCTATTTGTCTGGTGATGTTAAAATTGTTACCTGTTAAAATTTACACTATGGATCAAATGTGTACATAATCGAATAGACTTGTGTAGCTTTAAATAACTTCTACAAAATGCGTTGTAGTTGTTAGAGTTTTGTTGTTTCTTCCCTGAAGTCATCAATGCTGTCTTCTCTTCCAGGAAGATGATGTGGACCAGGACAACCCCGGAGCAGAGGTTGGTTTAAAATGCAAACATTCAAATGTGTCTGTAATAGGAAAATATCTGCATCCTTCCAAAATACTCTTCAAAAATCCTTCATTTTGAATAATTTTGTGTTTGTTGCTCCAGGAAGCAGAGAATCTGCTCACCTCTCTGACAGGCCAGCCTCACTCTGAGGATGTGCTGTTGTTCGCAGTTCCAGTCTGTGCTCCCTACACTGCCCTTTCCAACTACAAGTATGTATAATTAACCTTTTTGTAAAAGTAAAAAAAGTGTAAAAATGAAGAGTCTGCAGGCTAATGAGTCATTTGTTTTCCACAGACACAAAGTGAAACTGACACCAGGCTCTCAGAAAAAAGGAAAAGGTAATTATGGTGATCTGTTCTGATACTCATAAAGCCTTTGCTTAATGTTTTACTCAGTGAAAAATATTTTTAGAATTGACAGTATTGTTCTGTTTTTGTTCCTAACAGCTGCACGCACTGCAGTGCTCAGCTTCATGAAAGCCAGAGAGGCCTCAACCAGAGAGAAAGATTTGTTCCGTAGTGTCAAGGTAAACAAATCATAACTGTGTTGTACTTACCTGCTGAATGGAAAGCTATGGTTGTGCTCAAATAGTCAAAGAAATGTCCTATGTTGTTACCTAAACACCTTTCCTTAACCTCGATGGAAAACATAAGGAGGTCAAGGAAGAATATGAAGAATTCTTAAAGACATAGGAAAAGACAGCTGCAATGCTAAGAGACTGACTGCACTTGTACTACTGTTAATGCAACAGTAGATGTTGTGTTGCTTTGAACGATGCTGCCACAACATGTGACGACATTATCTCCTTACTTTAAAAAGAATAGACCGGTTTATCTGATGTTAAAGGAGATAAGCAAGGAGTCAAGCACCTTTCCTTAGTTACCCACACCGACGAAGTCGGGCCGTGGGTAGGGCGGTCACTGCCGTCTGTCTGTATGTATGTATTTATGTGGGTGACTATGTCCGCATGATAACTCGAGAACAAATAGAGATAGGATAATCAAACTTGGCACAGATGTTCATCTTGACCTACCCTGGTCACCCATTCATTTTGGGGTCAAAAGGTCAAAGGTCCAGGTCGCAGGGCTACTTAGTGCAAAATCCCCTCATAATCTACTATATAAGTTTGCAATGATAAACTTTGGTATATCTAAGGGTAGGACTACCACATGCACCTCTTGGCCTTGAACTTGACCTTTGACCTACCCTGGTCACCCATTAATTTTGGGGTCAAAAGGTCAAAGTCACAGGGAAGGCATCCAGTGTGGGTCTGCATCTCGCATGAGTGCATTCTAGTTTAGTATGTCATCCAAAAGTGTCATAAAAACGTCGTTGTATAGTATGTTGTCCAAAAATGCACAAAAACAGTATGTCGTCAAAAATGACTCGACCTTTGACCTTTTGACCCCAAAATTAATGGGTGACCAGGGTAGGTCAAGATGAACATCTGTACCAAGTTTGATTATCCTATCTCTATTTGTTCTCGAGTTATCGTGCGGACATAGCCACACATATACAGACAGACAGACGGCCGTGATCGCCCTACCTACGGTGTGGGTAACAATATGCACTCTTAATAATCAAATATAATTTTATTTATTAAGGAAAACTATCAAACATTCAGATTCCACCTTGTTAAATTTAGGAATTTACTACTTTTCTGATTTATATTAATGTTGTTAACAGTTTTGACTGTTGGGCAGACCAAGATTATATATTATCACCATCTGTTTAACCATTTTACAAAAAATAAGATAAGATAATCCTTTATCAATGATTCATTGTAAAAATAACAGATTAAGCTAATCAATAATCATACATTGCATCCCTAATCAATCACTATTGTTGTTTTGCTTGGTGTTATGATTCAAACTATGTTCCTTCTGTCATCGTTTCGTGTTGCAGGATTCAGACCTATCCAGAAACATGCCAGGAAAAGTTAAGGTGTCTGCTCCAAACCTGCTGGCTGCCAAGAAGAAATGAGAGATGGGTGAATACAGAACTGGCAAGACTTTCAATTTCCAGTATTTCATCAGCACAGAACTGCAGTTTAATTCAGTTCAGTGAGACTCTGCCAATTTCCATCTGTATTTCAAACATGAGGGCTGCAGGTTGTTCGGCAGTACCGTGCCCTCATTTGAATAAGAATTCTTTTATTTTAAAGATTGATTGTATTTGTTGATGAGCAACATGTAAATTAACAAAGCGGAATAAGAGAACACAACTGATTGTATGTGTTTATTTTTTTGAGTACAAATTATGCATTGCAGTAACAGTATGCATCATATCCTATAATTTAAAAAAAAAAAACATCAAGGGAACTTTGTGCAAACCAGGCAAGTACAAACAAAGCCCTACTGACATGAGGCATTTCAGTGCAACGTGGCTCAACATCTGATACACTCGCAGTATTTTAACTTATTGATTAAATACAATTCAAGTGCTACAGGAGCCACTTGTGACAATGTATAGGCTCTAAAAGCCTTTTTGAGAACATAGAACCCACACATTTCTTCACAAATATATAAATAACTATATATACAAATTAAAACTAAAATTAACATTTCGGTGGCTCCAGAGTAGATAGTCTTATGTAGCTTAAAGCACTAGTTTTAGGTCTGTGAGAACTTAAATCACCCAAGATCAAGCCAACATCAGTATTCAAGATCACCCCAAGGATTAATCATAGTAATCATTAAAAGAACATAGTGCCTTTTAAACGCTGCAGTTAAAGCAAACCTGCTTCAGCCCACTTTGGATTTTGCACCACTGTGTTTAGTGTTCAGACAATGATGACATTTTGCGTTGGTTTTTGAGGAAGACCAGTGAAAATCACCGTCTGTGTTTAACATCATGCGTTCTTTTAAAAAAATCAGAACTATCCGTTGCACTCCTTGGGTATGCCTACAGGATGAACCATAATCTTGAAGAGCAAAAAAAAAAATCATAGCTGAGGTCTGCTGCCATTCTAAATTACATTTTTTTCCCACAAGCATCAACACAATCCATTTTGTTTCTTTCAGTGGTCTTCCTGAAAAGCTGAAACATGAGTGGGGTTTTCTCTCCATGTATTAGACTAAATGAGTATCTGCAACTACACATAAAACATCTAATTGTAACAAAAGAGGATCCATGTCATTATAGCTGTAGTTGCCAAGAAAAATAAGTCATCTTTATAAAACAAAAAAATCCAGTACAGTTGTACATGTTATAATATAGACAAATCCATGCTGTCATATTTCAGCTACTCAGGAGTAATGAAAGAAGTCCCTTTGAAAATGATTGTAAGCAAAGAAAGCTTAAAACAACTACACCAAAAGTAGTGCAGGGCTTCTGCTCTTTTGTATCTACCATCCTAACAACAGTCTGAGCATCACCACCACTGCTACTCCACTGAAGGTTCTACTGGCCTTGAAAGAATTAGGAGATAATAAACCTAAAAAGGTAGCAAACAGCTTTGAGAATCACCTGTGAACTTTAGTGTATCTGTCAGGACCACGGCAGTTCACTATTGCTTAGAGATTTTTTTTTTATGTACACAAGTGTCCACACACATCAAACTAATGCTCTAAAAGGACTACCTGCTTTGAAAGAAACACTCATTCGTATGTACTTCCATACATACATATTGTCCTGTAATCCTCTGGACTAGATGATTATAACTGGCCTCCTCTTATTCTAGGAGCCCAGTGTGTTGACACGTTCCATTCTCTGTTTGAGGCTGTGCAGGAGGTGTTTAGGCAAGCAGTCCCAGTAGCCAGACAAACGCTCCCTGTGCTGCAGAACAGTCTCCATACAGAACCTGGAGAGATATTCATAGATATTAGATTCTGTTTCAGGTGTGCAAAAAAAGTTTACATTGTATAAAACTTAGTTTCTGCTCATCTACACACTTACCGAACTAATGATTTGGGCTGAACGTTGAAAACCAGCAACTCGTTGCTGTGTGCCTGCCAAGTTTAAAAAGAAGAAAGTCAAATTCAGTAGAAAAGAAACTGATTCTGTGTAACTATAAATTAACTGTGTATTGCGTGAAGATACAATGTGCATCTTACAGCTCTGTGATGAGACAACAGGTTGTTGGCACACCCTCCAAACACAAACACCTCTCCATCAGGGCCAGAGCACGCTGTGTGCCACAGCCTAAAATACACAATCACAATGTCAAACACTGTCTACATTTACAGTGAGCTGCAGAATAATCCACAAACACACAACCAAATATTCCCAATGAGATGAGATACCTACCTCGGGCTTCCTGTGTGACTGTGTTTGAAAGGCTTCCATTCGTTTTTGCTCACACAATACAGCCAAGCATCGCCTGAGAAACCAGATGAGAATATCTCTGTGAGATCAGGCATCATTTTGAGATGACTGTTAGCGACTCAAGGTTAAGTGCTGGACTCACTCAGTGTTTCTTTCTCTGTGGTGAAACCTCCAAATAAGAAGATGTCGTCCGGTGACACAGGAGTGAACGAGTGCCAAGACCGGCCCACAGGACCCTGCTGGGGAACACTCCTAACAGCAGGGCAGGGAGAGTCAGGCGGAATATTGGAGCAAGAACAACAGAATTGAGACAAAGCTGGCAATTTGAGGAAACATGTTGATATGGCAAAGCAGATGAATAACTGTTGGTGCACACTAATGGATAATGGGGCCAGTGTTGGGCGTAGTTCCTTCTTTGATTATTGCATTAGGACAAACAAATGTGTTTTTTTTTCGACAGCTACATTAATGCGTAACAAAATCAGTAACATCAAGAAAATGTGTGTCAACTAGTTTAGCATAGGCTCTGACAAATAGATCAGAAAGCTTTCAGTGTGTGCTAGATCACAACACAATATGAGGAACAAAACTTACATTTCATGCCACTCCCATGTGTCC
The DNA here is from genome assembly GCA_900302755.1 of Chromis chromis. Lineage (NCBI taxonomy): Eukaryota > Metazoa > Chordata > Actinopteri > Pomacentridae > Chromis > Chromis chromis. The sequence continues at coordinate 33,748 of OMNN01028552.1, read as the reverse complement.
AGGTCAATGTAGTACAGGTCATTTAGTCGGAAGTTCTGTGGACAAAGGAAAATGCATTGGGATTGGTGGCCAAAAAATACATGAAGAAAAAGATTGCATCAATGACATGACATTTCACTTTCCCCCTGCCGACCTTGTATCGTCCCCCAAACAAGTAGCCTCTGTTGCCAACCGTAGCACAGGCATGAGCTGCTCTCGGTGATGGAGTATCCCCCTACATCAGGACAAACCAAGATGGTATAGTTTATTTTAGTGTTCTAAAAGAGCTGCAGTATTCCTGAAAAAAACATATAAAAGGGAGAGGCTGTTGTTTGCTCCTGGGCAGCGAGATGCCTACATGTGTGTGTATGTGTGAAATTATTTGTGGTGAAGTTTTTACCGTGGTGACGGGCTGACTCCATGTTGACGTCTCCAGGTCCAGGATATGGATGTGGTTGTTCCAGCCTCGTCCTGGGCTGTCCCACTGCAGCAGCAGCAAAAACCAAAGAGATACATTTACAATTAAAGCCATGATCCTGCAACAACCTTTATCAAATAAAACAAATGTATGTAATTTTATAAAACTGTGCCTTTACAGTTAATAGACGGCCATGGTTGTGTGGAATAGACTTAAATTTACTCCTTTTTGCTAGAATTAAATGCAATTTCAAACATACACTAACTGAAGCATGAAACACTTAGAAATAATTGTTAATCATAGAAAGAGGATTTTTTGTTTACAGACCACGAGAGAAGACGATTCATCATATTCAAAAGTCCCTCGATGACATCCCTGTGCAGGGTAGCCGTAGCCCCCGAAGAATATTAGTCTGTCAACACACAATATGAGAAAAACTAATTTAAAACATCTCACAAGACTATCCGTAATTACTTTTATGCATTTATTGTTGTTTATTAACAACCCAAACTATGGAAACATAATGATATGAATCAAGCGTAATTCTTGATGGCCACATTAGTGCATCAGATGTTTAACATGTAATGCCATTTAACACTCAGGAGACCGAATTTCAGCTTATTTTTGCCACTTTGTGACAAAAACACTTTCACCTACATGTCAAGAGGCTCTTTTTCTCTGCTACTTTTTATTAGTGGAGATTTGTAAGTGAATGTTTCTCTAGATACAACAAGTTTAAGTTGACGTTTTGTTTTAGAGGAGCTTATTTATCAATAAAAAAGCAGTCTGCTGAAGTTTTCAAGTACACTGAATACATTGGATCTGCATAGCATGTTAATGTTTAATATCAAAAAGCATAAAATCATCCCCTCACCTGTTCTTCTGAACCCAGCACCCCAGCTTGTCCTTGCACGACGGAGGAAGCCCTTTAAGATCCCTCATTTCCTCCCACACGAGGCTGGGAGCTCTCAGGGGCAGGCGATAGATCTATAAAGCACGGCACAGAAAACAGGACTTCTGAAAGGTGATCAGCACAAACAGTACACTGACAGGCCTCAAGGTCTGATGAGCAAACATGATGCAATGATCTGAAAACAACACAAGATGATAGGAATTTGCTTCATGTAGCACACAAACTTTACCCTGTTTGTGTTTCCTCTGGCGTGGTGACCTCCAAAAAGGTAGAGGACGCCATCAACACACACCCCGCAGCTACCTGACATCGACGTGTGCAGGTTACCACCGGCTACATGTTTTGTCCTGTAAACATCCAGAACAGTCTTTTGTTTATCTGCTTTGTGTGAAAAAGACGAGTCAATAAATGTGATGATAATGCTTTTATGTTCTCACCACACTCCTGATTCCATGTTGTAGGTCCAGACCTCATTTCTTGGCAGATACAAGTCAAAGAATCCGTGGTTTTGAGCATTCTTGCAGAGAGGGAGAATACAGTGTAAGTGAGAAAAATATGGAGACTGTGAAAAAATATATAAACGGAATGAAAAGACTTTTACACATACCTTGTATCCACCCCACACATACATGATGTTTCTATCAACCACTGCGATGTGACCACTGCGCTCAGCCGGGGTGTCCAGCTCGAATGATTCAGATGCCTCAGTGTCCAACGGCTGCTCATCTTCCACCTCCTCATCTTCCTCGTCTTCATTCATATCGTCATTTACCATCCAAGCAAACAATCCGTCATCTTCATCTCTATCTGAGTCATTGTCATCCTCTCCGGCTGGAACATCTCCTATGTCTTCCTCCATCTCTGCCATTCTTTCTGCCATGTCACTCTCTCCTGTCTCCTATTAAGTTAAGAAGTGAGAGGAAGAAAAAAATCATCTAGGTTAGTGGTGATAGGATTATTCAATTAACCAATTAGTTTTTCCAATAATCAACAGAGAATGACCCACATTCTAAAATGAGGGCGTCAGGAAATTACAAGTTTTTTTTTCTGCTAGTCATGAGAAAATAGCAACACCCGCATTTTCTAAACAAGACATATAATGTTTACTAGATCTATACCTTCGACATTTTCGTTTTTGGTAACGTAAACTGAGCTAATTCAGAGCAGTAGGTCGTACACGTTAGCTGATAGCACGATTACTGTTGACCTACTTTTCTAGCTTAACTATTTAGGTTAGTAACTGACCATTATCTGTTAGCATATTGTTTACATCAGAGAAAATACTAACCAAAGACCAAAGTTATTCGATAAATGTGATCAAAATGTCCTGAATTAGTCGACGGCTATCCGAGCTAGCATGCACTCACACACAGCTGTTTGTCAGTTCATGTGTTCACAACCGTTAGCAACATAGCATTTGTCAACTTGAAAACGCCAAACACGCCGACAGTTGCTAATAAGTAGCGTTATAAAATCATATTTACAGCATTAATGTCGAACCTAAACAGCACGTAAGTGTCCCGTGCAATATGTATTCGCACCTGTCATCGCGTTACCTTATCAGATGTTTGTTTTTCCTGCAAATTTCAAAAGCAGTCCGCCATTTATGTGAGGTCATCACAAGTATTCTGGGGGCCCGACCGGAAGGAAGCGACTACTCATTTCCGCCATCTTGATGAGGTCAGAACGAAACCGGTTAGCCTTTAGCATAGCATAAATAAACACGAATTTATATATTACTGGTAGTTTTAAAGAACTTGTAATTTGTCAGCTCTCGTTAAAAAAAACAAAACAAATAAAATTAAGCCAACTAGTGAGTCCTAAAAATATAAGCACTGACAGCCTTTAGTCTTCACCTGGTTTATCCACTTTATTAAAAAAAACAAAAACATTTACAGTCCATCTCTTGAAAATATGAAGCCAAAAAAAATAAATCAGAATTAAAATGTAATTCAAAAATATATAAAAAGTTCAATAACTACAAAGAATAAAACCTTTATTATTCATGACAAAACACAGAAACAGATACATACAATGATTTGATTACTACTCAATTTTCAACATTCAGTATCATACAAAGGCAATGTACATAGCAAATGAAAACAGAGCTACTTGTAAATCCATGTTTTCCTTTAGAGGCCCTGAAGTTTGCTGTAAAGACACAAGAACAACAATTTAGTATGAAAATAGTAACTTTTTTATACATCAGTTATCAGTATTTAGTAACCCAAAAAGAAAAAGAAAACTTCAGAAATATGTCTCACCTGTCTTCAACAGTTCTGTTGGATGGATAATACACCTTGAAAGTGAAGCCACTTTTAGGGAATGAGCCCTGGAGGAATAAAGGAAAAAGAAATGACTTATAAATACAACAAGTCCAACTGTGAAAACACTGTTTATCTATTAAAGAATAACTGGAGCCATTCATGTTCAGGTTTTTTGTTTCATACCGGGTTGACTGAAAGGCAGTCAGTGTTTGTGATGCTGAAGGGGTCGTATTTGTCTGCAAAGACAATGACATCAGGTACTGGGTAGATTCGCAGGGAGTAGTCATACGCCCAGAATACGGGACTGACGTACAGAGGCAGTGGAGTCAAGTGACCCTGTGATAGGATGGTCTTCACAAACTGGGGAGAGGAAGAGGAGAAGATGGTTTATTTACAGAAATAAAAAGACATTTTAACATTGTGTTTTATCAGAAATATGACCACTTATTTCTCTAAGAACATTTACAGAGAATTACTGACACAACATTGTGTAGGAAGGCGAGTCAACCTCTGACAACACAGCAAGTACTACTGTGCACCTCTTTCTTAGGAGGACTTTCACTTAGGTGTGAACAGGTTTTTCAGAGAAGCTGAAACTCACATGGTTTGGAATATCAAGATTGTTATTTGGCAATCGGACGCAGTTCCTGCACATCTTGTTGACCAGGTCCTCTCTGATGATGACGATCTCCTGGGTGCAGTACTGGATCCTGACAGGGAATAATGTGCCATTATTATCAGTTTTCCAGTAGTTACAGTGACAAGTCTGGTAACAACTCTTACAAGTCTAACAAATAACACAGTGCCTGTTTCATGTATAAATACTTTGTGTATTACACTAAAACCCTGATCAACCAATGTAATTAAACATCTCAACATGTAATAAAAGCCACGTCTTTGTTTTACCTGCATGGGTTTGTGGTGAACACAGAAAATGGCACCCTCTGTCTGAACTCCTCCGTGATGTGGTCAGCCAATGGAGGCCTGAGGAAAACATGTTTATCCACATTTTTTGACACCACTGAGCAAATCTCACAGAAATGATGTTAAAAGTCAGATGTGTCTGAGGTCTTACCTTGGCAGAATGCTGCCTGGACCAGGGTCTTCAGGACCAGGAACAAACACGAAGCGACTACTGCAGGTTTAGGATGAACACATTTAGGTCAAACACATTAAAACTTGAATAGTTAGGAACAATCTAGTGCAGAACAGTAAGAGATCTATTAGATCCTACCTGCTGTGAATGGTGGGGTATGAACATATAGCATCAGCAAGAGCCTTCAGTGATTCTGAAAAAAAAGACAAAAGAAAGAAAAATATGTATTTTTTATTAACCCCGACAGACACGGAACACATTTTAGCCTGAATGATCACAGTCTCAGGTTCTGGTTGTTCCAAATGCAGATTAAAATGTGTAGTGTGTGTTTACACAACAAAATCATAGTATATGTCCAACTTTACAGACAGATTTCAAAGTGTATTATGAAAGATTACGGTCCAAAATGCACACCTTTGAGTGATTTGATCTGTGTTTTTCCATATGGGGCAGAAGAGAAATTTCCACATAAAATGAAACAGGTGGGAGGCATGGCAGCATATCCTGTAAGAAAAGACAAAACGACAATGTAACTGGTGTCTCAGCAAGTGTGTATTCTTAACCTGTGAAGTCTGCAATATCAGACCTGAGAACATGATGTTGAGTTTTTCCATCACTTCCACACTGTCCAGCCAGACATCAGAGATTATTACAAACATGGCGTCTTCGTTTTCATCTTCCAGCTGCTTCAGCTTGGAAGAAGCTTTCACTGAAGTGGTGGATGGACCCCCGAAGAAGTTCATGTCGCCATAGTATGCCCTGGAAGTTACATATATATATATATATATACATATACTTTTTTTTTTTTTTGCATATTGTATGGCCCTACAGCCAAGAGAGTCTGTAAAATAATGCTGGATCCGCCCTAATTCAATTTTATTTTTGTTAATTAAATAGTATTTATATAACGGCAATTCACAACATATGTCATCTCATAGCAGTTCTCATCGTAGGGTGAAGACCTTACAAATTATAAACAGAGAATCCAACAAATCCAAAGAGTGAAAACTAGGAACAAGATTTCATGCATTAGTAAATCAAAAAATGCAAGTGTGAAGAATCCTCTAAGGGTAACTTAATGCTTAATTTAAAGCTAAATTAATATAATACTTTTTCAGGTATATATTTAATTTTAATTGTGTTTCATTTCCATGGCCTGTTACTAAGAAGTTTGGATCATGTCAGTCAGATTACAACTGCGTGGTTCAGACAGAGATCAACAACAACAATCTCTGACTTTATTACTTCACTGTGTACCAAGAACAAACAAGGTAAAAACAACCTAATTGACGTGACCCTGGATGCCGAACATGTTCACATGCACAGAACAGACTAAGCTTGATTTACCCCTGACCTCAATCTGTAATGTCAGGGTGCATATCTTGCTATATCGACTGAAAGTTTGTTTATTGACATTTCTCCTAACCCACTGACCTTGTGGCTGCTGAAGGCTCTGTTGGTGGGAAACCGAACCCATTGACATGGAACACAGAGTCCTCGTACCAACCTGCAGGACATAGTGTAAGACTCCAACTTAGCAACAGACATGTGCTTATTAAGTATTTTTATTTTCTTTACTACAGCTGTAGAGATAGTTAAATTGAATTTTACCTTCTGCCAGCACAAAGCAGGATTCTGTGTACAGCCCATTATGAAACTGGTGAGAACGGAGCTAAGGAATATATCTTTTTTGAAAGCCACATATAACTGCACAAAATAAAGCAATTTTTTTTGAAGGGCTGGCAAACAGATGAAAGGATATTGCTTTGGACATGTCCAGCTGTACTGTTCCACTTGGGTCCTCCAGGTAAAATTTACCCTGAAAAAAGTTTATAAATGTTTTAGAGACTCGATAAAAGGCTTTCTGAAATAGGAAAAATCGTGAACTCACCTCTTTTAATTGTGTAACCATCCCAAGTACAATCACCTCTCCCAGTTTAGCTGTGCTACCAAGCAACGCTTCAATTGTCTTCAGCTAGAAAAGACATGACGACAGCATAGTCAAATGCAAAACAGTAAACCAAGCGTGTAAACGATTCTGATAAACACATGCTTAATATAGTAGCCATTACAGTGGTTTCAGATTCAATACCTGAAATTTGTTTTGACCCTCTTCAACAGCAGCTCCTATTGCAGGTGGGGTGAAGAGCTGATGTCGATGTGTACGCTACAAAAAAAAATTCTATATGAACACAAAATGCAAACTACACATAGTAGAAACAGCAGCAAGGAGAACAGGTCAGTTCCTTAGTGTAAGAATCATGAGTAAGATCTTCCTGACCTGCTGTAAGATTGTGTAGCGTTCCCTGAAGACTTCAGCTTTGTCTTTGGCCGCACCACACAGACTAGGGGCTGGATGGCTGGTCATACTGATGCTGAATTAAGAAGCCAAAGTAAAAACTTTGCATAAAACTTTGCATAAAACTTTCAGCATAAAATGTAGAGTCCTGTAATTACATATAAGTGTAGGTACCAAGCATCAAAAATAGTTGTACTAAGCAATCATAAGAGAAACAGTCCTTTACTCACGGTACAAATTTCTTCTTCTCCACACTGTAAATGTATCTGGGCACATCAAAGGCTCCAATGATGTTGAAAACATTATCTCTGGAAGAAAGATCACATAAGTAAGTTTAGTCTACAGCACAATAAAGATTATTATAATCTACTTCAAAATGTAGTGTATCATGTCATGATTGCATTATTATAATATATCATGAGTTTGGTCCATGTGTAACCTACAAATAAGTCTAATTTAAATGATTTCTATTCCAAATATTCTCTTATCTACACTATTTTT
>OMNN01028552.1:0-26255 GCA_900302755.1 Chromis chromis | reverse complement strand
TTTTTTAATGCAACTGCTACCATGACAGTGAATTATAAATAATGTGCCACCTTCTACTGCTAGCCTTAACTTTTCTTTTCCCCCTTGAAATAGCCCAGTGGATATTTCATTAAATCTGTTGTATACAATCCGTAAACATATCTATTAAATAGAACTAATGTAATGATATAAGAGGACATACTTAATTTATCTATCAAATTCTGAAAGCCAATTAATCATTATAGCCTTTATCATTATAATTATTGTTAGTTACAATTTAAATAGAATAACATAGAATACAACTTTACTGTCTAACAAAGCAGAATATTGTATTTAACCCACTCAGCTGTTAATTGAAACATAAGCACACTGTACATAACAGACAATGTGAGTATCCTAAGTAATAACATGCAATACACAACAAACAATAAACAAAATGGTCAATTAACCAAAACACAACACACTAATTAATAAAGAAAAACTGGAAGTTGCAGCCCGACTTACATGGTTTCATCACAAGACTGAGTGCAGTCCTGCACAGCAATTTCCACCACAGACAGCTCGATCATACTGGAGGACACTGTTGGAAAACACACTACAGTCACAACCTGAAAACACTTAAGACAAACACAAAAACACATCCAGCAGACTGTGTACTGAACACACAGTCCCTTGTAGAGACCGACTGTAATGTACTTACATGGCTGCTTTTCCACTGCATCCAGGACCCGTTCAATAACATCATCAAGTTCAGTGTGATTGACAGACTCCAGCACCTCGACAAGATACCTGCTGGCTTCACTGGAGCACAAACAAGAAGGAAACATTCAGTCTACAATCCAGACAAACCACAGCCTAGTCAAGTCAAATCACTGTTATTTATATATTTAAAACAAAGTGCTCAGTGGCTGAGCACTTTGGCTCAGCCAAAGATTGCTGTTTTGAATTTACCAAACAACTTTATACATACACCGATCAGCCACAACATTATGACCACTGACAGGTGAAGTGAATAACATTGATCATATTGGTGCTATGTGGTGTTCTGCTGGAAAACCTTGGATTTTGGCATCCGTGTTGATGAGGCTTAGACAACCAAATAAACATTGTCCCAGAACAAGCACACTCCCTCATGCAAATGGAAATCCCAAATGTCAACATTTGTCAACACATGGCAAAAACATCAAACAATCAGGAACATCTTGAGGAACATGATAATGGCCCAAGATGTTGATTTGACCTCCAAACTTCCTAGACCCCATTCTGATCAAGCATCAACAGGATGCAGTGGAACAAGTTTGATTGACAGAGGCCCCACTTCACAACCCAGAGTACCCAAAGGATCCACTGCCAACGTCCTGGTGCCAGACCCCATAGGACACCCTGAGAGGTCCTCTTGTCGATGCCCAATGGTTCAGAGCATGATGACATAAGGGGGACTAACACAATATTAGGCAGGTGGTCATAATGTTATGCCTGATCAGTGTATATGTAAGGTGTGTAGGTAGGTAGGTAGGTAAAAACATTTTTGTTGTGAAAACTGGAGTATTTTCTCACTGTTGTGTTGGTATTTTTATTGATGTAAAGTATCTGAATACTTCCTTGTATTGACCCACCACATCACACACTTGCTCTCTCACTCCTCTGTTTCATTTTCTTAAATATGATGAAAACTTGTTTCAAGCAGAATTCTAGGGTGTAGTTACTCTTTAAAGCTAAAATTTGTAATTTCCACTGAAGTGGCAATTACAGGATACCCTAAATTCAATGCAGCAGTCGAAGATCATTTCTTCTTTCAAAAGTGACATAGACCAGTCATTTAAAAAGAAACTGAATAGTCTGCCTCATTAGAACCATCAGTGGGCTCAACTCATGGATAAAGATAAGTCTCCGTCAGCCGGTACAGCTCATTACACTGGAGCTATTGTTTGCATGCTGATGCATATGCACACAAGCATGTATACACATATATGTACAAAGGAATGCATGTTCACCACTGCCATCTTTCATGACACTGTCAAGGTTTTTGTCCTCGCCGTGAAGACGCTTGTTACTTGGTGGTTTATTGAAGTCAAAAGCCATTACAAGTGATGTGGGTATGTATAGTCTATATAGGATGATTCTTAAAACTTGCAAAAAAGGTTTTCTTGGAATTTGCTGTCCATGTTGCCAAACTGGATGAATCCTTTCAAGTTTGTTCGATTTATATTCACGAGCCAATATTTTATGACCACTCCTGTCAAATATGATGCTGGTTCCTCACTGAGGCATTATTTGAAGGTGTCCTGTGGTGTCAGGCATCAAGACCTTAGCAGAACATCCTTTAAGCCCCATAAGTTGTGCGTTGGAGCCAAATCTGACTTGTTCCAGCTGCACACTGTGGCTGGTTTGTTCCTCCATGAAACACCGTCAGTAGATACTCACCTCTGCTGACCTGGAGCATCCCACAAACCTCTCTGAATGCTCCATCGATTTTTCAGCTGCTTGCTTTATTGAAAATGTCAGATTTGTACCAATAGTACAGAAGAGTTGGTTTTAAAAAATGCAGGTTTTCATACCAAAATGCTTTATCTCTTGCAGGTAGTTACTGTGATATTTCTATAATATAACATTTAAGATGTAGTTCCTTGTTTCTACATAGGTTATTTTTTAATGCAGAGTTAAATGGCTTTAATTTTATGCTTTTGTCCATAATTTTGAGAGAAAGGATTAGAAAAAGGTGAAATAAACGTTGAGAGCTTACACACATTCACAATTCTCTTTTTGATTATGGTTCTAGTAACATTCACACAAATGCCATACTTCCTGGCAGCACTTGGCTTTGTAATGAAATGATCAATCATCTATCAGTGGCTTTATTTTGGGGCTGATCGGTATATATTTATGTGTATTGACAGACACTTTGTTAGCCTAAAAGAAAGATTACATACAGTGATGCATCAAAATTAACATGTTGACAGTCAAATATTATGAGTTTACTAGGGCTGGTCCCGAATATCCGAATATTCGGTCATTCGGTCATTGTGGTGGTATCCAGATAATAATTTTGACATTCGAATAGTCGTGCGCGCCCCCGCCGGGCGCCACCGAGGCTCTAGTACGTCTACCTACCACAACTCTGAAGTCACACTTCACTTCGCCTGTGTTAGTAAACGACCCCCGGCGCGCCGCTACTGCTCAAGCCGAATATTAGGATAATCGTTATTAATTGGACCCAACTATTCAAAGAATGGCAATTGCTATTCGGAACAGCCCTAGAGTTTACTCCTGAAATCTGAATACAGTATTAGTTATTGATAGTGACTGAGTGGTATTAGTGCCATCAAGTGAAGATGTTTTTGAGTCTGTAGTTTTTTAACCACTTAATCTGTAATGCCAACTGCTTCAAACCACTATTCATTAATCACTACTGCTGCAGCTAGCCAACAGTGTAGTATTGCACGGCATGATGTAAGATCATTGGGTCAAATTTCCCCAATATCTCCCCCTTATTACCCCCCATAACTCCAAAACTGGTCTCCAGTGTCAAAGAACTGCGCTTTATACGGCCAACTTTTTGATCCAACTCAGTATACAGTATAACAGTATAAAGATGATACTGGATTGGAAGCAACAATAATCCAAGCAGCAGTTACATAATTTTTAAGCACTTTCAAGGCCAAGTCATTTTAAACAGGTTCGACCTAAAAACATATGCTCTCAGACACGAGGGTTATCTGAAATTAGGCCGAGTAATCGGTTCAAAATCAAGAGAAAATGAAGAGTTTCGAAAACTGCATCAGGTGAGTAAACTTAAGAAAGGAAGTTCAATGACAAACATTACAGAAAGATTTCTCTGACATTCTATTAAATTCAAATAAATTAAGTGCATGTGGGTAGGAGCTGAAACAGCACCACTTACCTTTGTTAGTACTAAAGACAAACAGCAACTACTAAAAAAAATTTTCAACTACAAAAAGTAGACTGCAGAGTTTATACCTATAAACAATGCCTGCTGGGAAATCTTTAAGTGTACTAGTCCTATTTCTAGACATTTTAAGTGGAATCTGTTATTTACACAATTTACATTAATGTAAGTAACTCTCTGGTCATTGATTAAACTCCTAAAAGCTCATCTATCTGTATCAAAATTACATATTTAAAAGTTATTTCCATGAATATAATCCATTCATGCCTTAAAATGGCTTAGATGTTACTAGAATGTGCAGATCTATGAAGTCCCTGCCTCTATTGCTGTAGCTCGAGCACACCAGCTTACCTACAACTCTGCTTGAACACTGTAAAACTACTCTGCACTGCACAAAGGCAAGTTGTAATATTGGAGACATTCAGCCATACATGTTTGAGTCAATTGCTCAGCAATGGTGATGACTGCTTATTTTGCTCATGATGTGTCTTTCAGCATATAAAAACACCATATGGACATGTTAACAAGATCAAAAATGAGATTTTTCTCAATTTTTAAGGGGTCTGAGAAAGAGAAACAAGAAATATTTAGTTGGTTCGACTACATTCCTGTATGATGTTTTACAGTGTAGGAAGCATGGCTGAAATATGCCAGGAGAATGAAGTCATGCATGTTTTATTAGCTCCACATTAACGAAAGAAAGATCACAGTTTAAATCTAGAAGGATGTGATGAAGCTCTTCAGGGTGAATACAGTATAGAAAATGCAGTATTTTGGTGGCAAGAACTGGCAACCCAGCAGTTCCATACTGGCACAGGGTGGCAGTGGAAAAAAACAAACTGTTGCGCTCCTCTGCTGTTCCTCATCCTTTACTTGGTAACCGTAATTACATCCCCACATCCTGATGTGAAGCAGATATGCACCAGCAGCTTTTAATAGGCTGTGCAAAGAGCAGGAGCAACAGCTATTCGTCCAAGGTGCTGAGTGTGCGGGAAGTTTCCACCGCAAGTCCTGGTGCACCTCATGTTGCAGAGATGCTTCTTACATGGTGCACTTTCTCTGCTACCAGGACAAAGTCTGCTCAAGTTGAACCAGGAAACACTACTTCTGTCCAATTATATTACTTTTATTGTGCTTAAGTGTCTTTTAATTTCCTTCCAGCTGTTCTGAAATATATTTTTCCTCCTGTATCGTTTTCAAACCTGGAATCACTTTCCAGCCAAGATCGGATTGTTTTGCTGACTTGCAAATTGTAAATGTGTGCCAACTGTGTATGTGGCAGAGAAACTAGCCAAACACAGTGGTTGGAAAAGAGGATGTCGTGCTATGATTATGCCTACATTTGTCTATTTGTAGAGGAAAACGTCCTCGGTAATTACAGAAGTAATATTCAAGTTTCCTCCTACGTGTTGCTGTGTGATTTAAGGCAGCACGTTATTGAAGTTTTTCGAGTCAAACTATGAATAGAAAACAGGCTCAGTGAGCTCATGATCTGGACTGTCAGCATGACCTCATTGGTAAAGCTCCATGTTACTGAATAGTGAGAAGTTCTGTGGCTATATTTATCACTGAATGCACTGTTTTTATGTTTTCTTATGTTATGCAGACGTGGGTTTCCCATGCTACACAGACCCTCTGGCAATGACAGACTACATAGAAACTAGCAGGAGACGTCTAACTCTTTACATTGACAGGAGCATTTGTCATTGTAGTTTTTATCCTCTTGTCTACTGGCAACATTCTTAATGTGATATCAGTGGGGGACAAACTCTACAGTCCTTCTTCTGTGCAAAAATGCATCTAAAATTCAGAAGAAACTAATATGAAGCTTCACCAGTCTGTTAGACACAGAGAGTGAGGATCAGCCAAAGTTTAGCAATGTTTTCTAGGTTTGAAAAAGTGTAAACTTATCTTTTACATTCCTGCCATAGCAGCCAGTGGAGGTTGCTGTAAGAGAGGGAAGACGATCTTTTACTTAAAGTAGTCATACCATGATGTAAATATATTGTTAAAAGTCAAAGTCCTGTTTTTGGCTAAATTTTGCTAAGTAAAAACTGCAACGAGGGAAAGATTGGGCAGTGTCCAAACATTAGGGGTTCATCCTCTGATGAGCATGACTATTCGTAGGACTACTGGCAATCTGACCAATTATTTCTTGCAAATATTTTAAATATTGTATAGTAGTATGTAGTTATTCTTCCTATGTCTGTGTAGATAATCATTCATCCGGGTAGTTCTTGGGGCTTCAGTAAAAAGCAACTAGAGTTCTCGTTCAGGTTCTTGAAAATGTTTCACATCTAATCCAAGAGGTCAAGACATCTGAGACTGAGTCCTGACTCCATCAGTCAGTTAGAACTTAAAAAGCCTCTTGGATGATCTAGTTACTTTTTACTGAAGCCCCTAGGATGATTCTTCCTATGAAACAATGAAATTGCAAATACAAGCAGCCGGTAGGGATAGGTTGGTTGGGCTTACCCCAACTGACAAGGTAAGGGGCTTAGACAATGCTGCTCATTAACATCAAAAGTTGACGTGGTTTGGTCATCTGATCAAGATGCATTCTTGGTGTCTGAGAACACACCAGGAGAACATGGCCAAAGTTGTTGGTGATAGGAATGTTGGGACTGATTTGCTAAGACCACCACAACCAGCAATGGACAGACAGCACAGAATGATTGGTAGCTGTACAGTCGTGGCCAAAAGTTTTGAGAAAGAAACAAAATTAGTTTTCACAAAGTTCACTGCTTCAGTGTTTTTAGATCTTTTTGTAAAATGTTACTATGGTATACTGAAGTATAATTACAAGCATTTCATAATTATCAAAAGCTTTTATTGACAATAAATTGAGTTTATGCAAAGAGTCAATATTTGCTGTGTTTACCCTTCTTTTTAAGACCTCTGCAATTCACCCTGGCATGCTGTCAATCAACTTCTGGGCCACATCCTGACCGAGGAATATGAATAATCAGTTTAATTAATAATTTGTCAGAATTTGTGGGTTTTTGTTTGTCCACCCGCAGCTTGAGGATTGACCAAAAATTCTCAAAACTTTTGGCCACGACTGTAGACTGTCATTTGTCTTGGATTGCCATGGCTTTATGACTCATATAATCATCTCTATACTCATTATCTGACACAGTGACCATTATAGCAGACAAAATGTTGTGTAGTCTGTACCTGGCATTGGCTGCGGTTGGGCAGGTATGAAGTTTTGCTGGCTGAACTCTTTGACCTGTTGCTGAGTTGTTATACCAAATAATAGTAAAACCTCATGAAACTAATCTGATCTAATCTTAGTGATGGTATCCTGATTTTAAATATCAGTGTGTAGAACCATAGAGGTTGTAGAATTCAGTTTTAAAGATTACTGTCACGCAACACAGCAAAAAAGTCAATAATCAACTCTGCTAACATGCTTATACTCTAATTTGTGTAAAACTGTTATCAAAGTGTCCAAAGCATGTTAATCTAGTTAATCTACTGTACAGTACTGTGCAAACCTTTTAGGCACTTTAATATATTCTCTGTTTACATGGTTCCTGAATCAAACGGCCTGAGAGTTACCAGGATAGACTCACAACTTGGGAAGCAGGTTAAAAGCCTGTCTTTATTATTCAGTGGATGGAATATTTTTGGATCTAGATCATTAGAAAAGTCTTTGTTTACACACTGTTGTGCATTCTAGTTGTTAGTTGTCCTTAATTTTACCCTAATAATGCATAGTGGACCTGTTGCTGCTGTTATTGTCCAGTGTCTCATCGTATAGCATCTACAGTGCCATTGGTAAAACAGAAAAACAAGTAATGTGACATTTTAAGATTTTTGGATTCAGTCTGGCACCAAAGCATCACTCCTTGTGACTTGAATGTTTGCAAATCCATGATAAGCATCAACTGGTGCAATGCAGTAAATGGAATAATAAAAACTATCTTTATCTTCACTATACTTTTAGTGCCTTAAGCATTTGCAGCACTGTTTGTATGCATTTGCACAACACTATATACTGAATCAGGATAAGTACAGTTTACTGATATATTTATATTTAATATCTTGTATTCTTGTTTGTTTTACTGGAGAAGGGAGTGCCACCAAAGAAATAATACCTTTTAACCTGTGGGAGAAGTAAGACGGGATGCAGAGACTGATTAGATTAAAGGTGCATTTACAGATTTCTCCTGAAAAATCCTCATGGTTGCTAGTGGACCTTGAGTAAAAACAATTTTGGCATTATAATGTATTTTCATATTAAAAAAAAAAAAAAAATTTTGCCCCTACATTTTTGGTTTTAATCAAATGGCACCCAAAAACTCAGCGTAGAATTTGGTGACACTGATAAAACACAGAAGTCTTGATTTATGTTTCTGCAAAGAGCTAAAGGTTGGAAGAACAACATTTCTAACATGGCATTGAACTGTATGTGGAGCCAGATTTCTTCTCCACTCACTCAAGGGTAAAAAAGACTCAAGTTGCACCAGTTTAAGCTCTTCCTAACCCACCCCCACCTCCACAATCTGGGAAATTGTGACTTTTCCCTCTTGTTATTTCCATGCCAGGCATGCCCTCAATTCAACTTGTGAAAGGACGCATTCCTTTCCAGCTGAACAGGGGGTAGTGTTGCCCCAAAGACCCTCCTCCTTGAAAACTAGAGTGCTTTTAACTTGGAGTTTATACTGTTCTTCTGGCATTCCATGTATCCCCACAGAAAACATTCACTTCCTGTATTGCGATGGATGGACAAGAAGAAGAAGGAAAAAAAAAAGCAAACAAGACTCTCAAGACAAACGTCTAAAACCCTTTTGCCGTCTCATTTGCAGCAGTGGAAGATATGCACTCGTGAAAAGGAGGAATGATAAATGGATCAACAAGCTTAATTGGACAGCTGTTAAAAAGCACTTTTCCCCTTTTTCTCCCATCATCCACTTACTTTTGAAATTCTAATAAAAAGCCTGCAAAAACACTCATTTCCTCTGGGGGATTGCTTTGGATCTCCCCCAAACTGAGCTGTGCTAAATCTCTCTGTGAAAAACATTCAGAGGCAGCAGGCTGGTTTTGTTTGCAGCGTCTTCAGAAACCCTTTTCTTACCAGTCAAAAGTCTAGACGCACCTTCTCAATTAGCTGTGTTCTTCTTGACTTGTACACTTTGTCTGCAGTGTTGAACTAAACTAACGAACAAACTGTGAAATAACACGTGGAATGTAGTAAACTAATCAAAACACGATTCCGCAAAAAAGGCATTGTTTGTCTTGATGACAGCTTTGCACACTTTTGGTTTCAATTAGCAGATGAGCTTTCTCAAGTGTTAACTGCTGGAACTTCTTGCCTTAATGCTATTGAGACCACCAGTGTTGAGGTAATGTCAGTATACAGCAAACAGCCCTATCCAACTGCTATAGTAATCAATATTATGGATGAACTCAATAAAGAGAAACAACAGTCCATCATTACTTGAAGACCTAAAGGTCAGCCAATCCGGAACATTTCAGGAACTTTAAGAGTTTCTTTAAGCACAATTTGTAATGAAAGTGGATCTCATGAGGACTGTCCCAGGAAAGGAGGAAACTGCAATGGAAACAGGCATAGGACATCATTTCTACTTCAGTGCTTCTCTATGGTTGGTTTGCTAGTGCTTCCTCCATGTATGCCCAGTAGGACGAAAGTTATCCATTTTGGCTTTTTTGCGGTATTTGCAGAAACAAACGTAAAAGTCTGCTGTGGATGTCGTTTTTGTGTAAAAATGCCACTTTAATATTTAGCCGGTTCATGTGGATGTAGGCCTTGTCCTGATGTACTCAGGTATTACTGCTTTTTCTATGCGTTTTGGTCTTTTGTCCACGCTTAAACACAGTTTTAGGTCTCATAGTCGGACTCACCAAATGTAGGGTGCGGATGTTAGCCACTGTTCATTTCAGTCTGCTATTTGTGTGCTACTGTTTTTTTCATAATGCGAAACGACACCAACAACCTCTGAGCAGCAACTTACCACATTGAAGATTTCAAGTTTTGCTGAGGATTTGGTTCGTGCAGTAAGACGGCCCTGCTAGTGTTTTTGTTTTGGATTTTCTATTTTATTGACAGTGCTGATCGCCCTGCATGCAAATGTTCCACCACAGCAATTCCACCCATCACTGAAGCCGCATCCTTCACTTATCGCCACCTACCTTCCACTTCCCAATAGCAGAATGATAGTGTGGTACAGCTAGAGCATTATGTTCGCTCTGTTTGCAGTGTTGTAGTCACTGAAAATGGAGTTTGGTGTTCTGATATCAGAATTTGCACTGTTATCTCCTTTGTTTACATGGGGCGATTTTGTGTAATGGCAGAGGTGGCCACAATAGTGCTGGTGCTAACAGATTTTTTTTTACATGTTAACACGTAAATGTACAGTTGTTCTTCTACTTTACTGAAGAACAGAGGCATCAGAATCAGTCCACACACATAATTCACCCCATTCCTCAATGCAACATTGTTGGTAGCTTTTTTTGGCATGCTTTTAACAGCACTTCAAGTGTGTTTTTTTGTTTTCATGTGGAAAATCCCTGTTTTAAACAACACTTGTTCACGTGTGCACTAGGCCTCAGTCTCAGGTTTCATTGGAACTGTTACAGATTACTGTTAATTGGCTCCAGCTCATCTGTTTTAATGAATGAAAGCAATAGTCAGTGGTGGGTATAAATGAGAATTGCTAATAAAAAATAACAAGGAGAGATAAGAGGTTCCATAAGAAATATGTCACAAGTGGAAACGGCTATGGAAACCTTCCCCCTGAAGTACCATGAATTAGAGATTTATATTGCAATCAACTTTTCGTTTACATTAGCGCACCCATAGTTCAAGATTGGACTCTTCATCTGTCTCTTCATATGATCTGTACAATGTGTTCACATGAGCTGTAGGAGATCAGTTGTCACATCACATGTGCTGGGAGAGTTTGCCTTGGATGTTGGCCCTGACGAGCTCTGTACAATTTACAGTCTGACTGAGGCTTGTTAAAGCCTCTGCTGGGCTGCGGAACTGTGGGATAACACGAAGAACTCATGTTTGATCCAATCACATTCTTCAGGTTTCTTGTGTTTAAAAAACTCATGTGCGTTCTATGAATACACAAGAGAAAACTAGATGACTGCCATAGTTATCGTATGTGCTTTGTGGTTGTGGATATTAGGAGTGGAAATGATGTGAACATGGAGGAGGGCGATGGAAGTGCATTGAGTGCAGCAGACATATTCATGGCTTAAACATTTGCTCATAGGACTTAACTGTCTGTCTGCCAACAGCCAAAACAAACCCGAGGACACAGTGGATGCAGAGGCAGAGCCGCATATCTTTTTGTGTTCTTTGTCCGGCCTCGACATGGGCTGCTAATGGATTTAACACTTGCAGTCTGTCTGTGGAGATTTAAAGGCACCTGGAATTGTCATATAGTGGGTTTTTCAATGTGTTTCTTCCTTTTAGAGTCCACCAAAGAACCTCAGGCTGTCTCAGCTTCTTCCCCTTGGCTGGGTTTTATTAAGCTTCTTGGCCTCTAATGTGAGAGTCGCTGTCCTGATGTGGGTGTGTTGTGATTGTTCTGCTCAGTGTTCAGATTTGCAGATGAAAATTTGAAGAACTCATGATGCAAGATGCAAAAGCCGAGTTTGTAAAAGACACTGCAAACCATACATGTTGATGAAAGCTCTAGTTGATCACTTTTTCTTTCTTTCTTTTTTTTCCTGCATAAAAGGGTAAACATTGTGTACCTGGAAGTGTTTTAGCCACTTCTTAGATCTCTGAATCACCTTCAACTAATTTTCCCATAAACAAAAAGTGGCTGATCTGTCATGTGTCAAGCATCATATGTTAATTTATGTAAATTATTTAATAAACTGAGGAAATGTATTAATAAATGTTGTGCAAAGACTCATAAACTGAGGGAATAAATCAACAAACTGCGTGGATTGGCAAACCGTGCATGTAGATTTTGACCTTTGCCTTTAACTGTGAGGAGGCTGGAATCTGTCAGCAGCAGCAGATGTAAGGCAAACAGATAACATACTGTGCATGTTGATAATTTCATATTATTTCATATTTTTAGAGTTTGCTGACAGATTGCATCCTCCTCATAGTTTGCATGTGGCACGGAAAAGGTCAGGAATCCAGAGACATGGTTCGCCAGTTTGCTCATAGAGTTTATCAATCAATTCCCTCAGTTTATTCATTCTTTACACAATTGAATGTCTAGCTTTGATTACTGCCACATGACTCCTTAACGGCTCAGGGCTAGGGATCGACCGATATGGGCTTTTAAGGGCCGATACCGATGCCGATTATTGTTGGTCAAGGAAGACCCATAACCGATATTTGGAGCTGATATACATTACATGTAATGTTTTAACAGCATGTGAAAGCAAAGAACCTGTCATTCATAACGAGGTCTCTTCCTTATTAAGGGTGACTATAACTGAATATGTAAAATAGAAACAAGAGTGATTAAATTAGGACGCTCTCCTCTGTTTATGTGGGATCGACTGCGATTGATCAGTTTGCTGTTCTTCTCTATTTTCTTAATCTTTTACTGTTCTATCACTTTTATTGTCCACTAAGGTTAATTTTTTAAAGCATTATTAATTATTGTTTTCCAGATTCGGTTTCAGGGTAATCCGTGGCTGCCTTCTAACTTAGCCGCTAGCCGTTAGCATAGCATGAGCCACTGTGAGCAAATTTCCTGATTTGTGGCAACGGCTTGTGTTTTTTTGTCCAGTTTTTGCAGTCTCTGATTGAAAGACATTTCTCAGACCACAGACAGTGAGAGGAGGCTGCATTGGACCTTCAGTAGCGCATTTATTTTAGCAATAATCTGCCTTAAAAAATACTAATAATTGGAAAAATGCCAAATATAGGCCATGACAATCAGCCAGGCCAATAATCTATCCCTACTCAGTTCAGCTAATTCTGTGTTTAACCAAAATTTGTGGCAGTTTATGCAATAATTGAGTTTCAATCACAACATCTACATGTAAATCTTACCAAAGTCATGAGATTCAATTTCTGGGAATCATAATGTTTGTCCAGACAATCAGATTGGAGATATTTTGCAACACTGACCAACTCCACATGGGTATCTAATAACTATGCAAGACCCTGAAGGTAATGGTGTCATTTTCTTAGTGCCCGTTTATTTCAGATTGACACTTTTAACTTAAGCAGCCTGAACGGAAACACCGTCATCCTCACTCGTCTTGCGGCTAAGAGCATCAACTAAAAGCCTGGAATGAAATGAAATGAGTGGGGGCATTATATTAACTGTGTATCTTCCTCCCACTCGTAAAATAAAATAATAAGAGAGCTGTCAGGACGCGGCTCCTTTTTCACTGAGATCCTAATTACAGCGATGATAGAGCGGCCCCGTGGATGGCAGGGACGCTGCTGTTTGATGGCGTCTCTAACTCCTCAGGATGATTTCCCCAAGGAACACTCTGATTAGGTGGGTTGTAGTAACAGCCCGCCCGTTAAACAGATGTCCACGGATATTAAGCTAATGAACTTGGCGGGTGAATGCTCGGGGCGTGACACTGCTGTCACTCCGAGGTGTCCGTCCAGTCTTTGGCCGCTGCCTTTTGAAAGTGACGCTCGCAGCCAGATTGGAACGAGATTGTTGACCTCTGCTGGTTGACCTTTAACCATAAAGGAATTGCAATAAAGATGAGATTGCAGCTCCGATACCTCGGGGGCCTAATGGAGGCATTTAAGGAGGAATTTTAGATGAGGTGGGAGTCCCTGGTGACGGCGTGGTGTTATTGTTTGCCGACTCTTACTTTGCAAAACAATCCTCCATCTTTTTCATTTCCCCGTAACTGAAGTGGTTTATTTTATCTTGTTTTCACCATCGGTCGTTTCTGTGTTCTGAGGACCTGAAGACACCATTATAAATGATGAAATGGCAACAATATCCTTAAAACAGACTTTGCCTCCAGCCAGTTCTATTGTGTGGATTTATATGAACTCTCCAGAAAACATGATTTCATACATTATTCTCCAGCCTCCTCGCCTCAGTGGCTGCTTTATAATGCCTCGTGGTGGTGATCCAGCTGAAACAGCACCTGAGATCACTGCAGGTATTAGATCAGGACGCTGCCTTACATCTCCCTCCCCAGGAATAGGTTTTCGACAGATTATCCGCTGAGCTCCAATTTCAGCCACTTAACCTTTCAACTCAAATTAAACTTGCCCTGTCCCGAGGTTAAGCCACTTATGCCTCTGCTGGCAGGAGACTTTCTCTTTCGCTGTTGTTATATAAGAGTAGTTCATGTTCATGTCAGCGTATTCATAACTGTTTTCTCTTATTGTTTATTTACCTGACAGCTTAATGATCAAATTGACCAAATTTGAAGTTGCTCAGTTGCAACAAAAGTCAAAGGAAAGACACAGGTGGACGCAAACCAACACACATTTTCTCAAGACTGCACAAACTGATACAAAAACGTTCCTTTTTTTCCTCCTTAAGTCAAATTTTCTTGCTAATCTATTCACTCTATGACTTCACAAAGTCCTTCCTTACTTCCTGATTGACTTTAAGTCCATCCCGACAGCCTCATTTGTAGTATTAGAGAGCAGTTAAGTGCCCTGTGTGATATCTTTTATTTCTGGCTGCAAGCATTTTAAAGTTTATTGGAGCTGACTGAGACATTCTTGATTAATAAGGACATGTCAGAAAAAGTATATACTGTAGGATCAAGCTCATAGTTTTTATTTAAAATCGAATGTGAGTGAAAACTGAGGAGCTGAGAGGAGGAATACAGTTAAAGAAGCAGCTAAAAAGCAGATTCGATATTCAGCATTTTGTCTGCATTGTTAATTGTTTAAACTGATTCCTGATTACATACATTTATTTGAAAATTTGCTACTTTGGCTCTGATGAATAAACTTATGTCCCTTTCACAATACTATCTGATTGGTTAAATGCCACAAGACTAGTCTATTCTGTAAATTATTTTTAAAAAGACAGGTATTACAGGTAACAGGTAACTACAAATGTCAGTTCAAAATATCAGTTATTGGTCTCCTTGATTACTAATAAATAATATCAGTATAAGTGCTGAAAAAATACACATCAGTCGACCCCTAATATAGTGTACTGTGCAAAGTTTGATATTGATGATGATCTTGTGATGATATTTTCAGTGGTTTCTGTCTGGAAGTTTAAAGTATGGAATACATTTCTGAAAGTCTTTGATGGAAGCATATATTTTAAATTCATGTTGACCTCATTATTCTAATTAGTATCATTGAGAAGAACATCTGACTTAACTTTGTAGTTTTGGTAAATAAATAGTCTTGTTCATGCTGAATCCATCATGTCTTAAACCTAAATATCTGCTGATGATTGTCCTAATGGGACTGGCGATGTGCGACAGCACTGGTGTGGTGCAGTACATCATGATGAATTATGGGATGCACTTAGCCCTGATTACCACTGTGAAGTGGTACTGGGAGAAGTACACGTCAAATGCAGGATAATTGTACTATGTGTTGTGTATTTTATCTACATGGGACACACTGGTTTACTAAGTGGGTGGTTCTGGGTGGTGAGTGTGGCTGCTGGCACATTTCCTTTGGGACCAGTTAGAGTTTGTGGCGACGACTGAATAAAGCAAAGTGCATTCAAGCTGAACATGGTTAAACATTCATTTTACATGGTGCTGCCCACAATGTGCAGTTGTTGTTGTCATTGTTTACATAGTTATACACTGTGCATGTCTACATAGACCTTATTTTTTTAGTTTTCTAAAAGGACAAACTCAATTCCATGTAACTCTTTGTTATATGGTCTTGAATTACTTTTTCAATCTCATCTCTCATATTCTAATTGTAGAACCAGTTCTGAACTTGTGCCATTACGCGAATTAGCATTTTCACCAGTTTGTAGTGGAACTGTTTACCTTCACCATAACAATGGACCTTTTAAAGAGCCCACATTATGGTTTTGGGGTTTTCCCCTTTCATTTAGTGTGTTATATAAGGTTTTTTGAGCATGTAAAAGGTCTGCAAACGTAGCCTCCTGAGACCCGAACTTTTTTGGGCCATGCATTTTTGATTTACCCTAATTATTTGGGATTAGTAGGACCTAATGAATATAAAAAATAAGCTTTATCTTTGAATAATAAATAGTCAAAAGTAGCAGTAATAATATGAATAGTAATAAGTAGATCGCTGCCATGCACTGTGCTTGCCGCCGGGTTCAGCGCACAGAGTCTCGGACGGACGGACGGACGGATCATTCAGCATTTCAATGGTTTTTGGAGCAAATTGTGTGACACTGTCTTTTCGAACTCATGAATACACCTTGATGTGTAATTGAAACAAAGTCAGAAAGTAGTCAGTCAAAGGAAAGTGTTTTAATTCCAGATTAAATAATTCTCAGGCAAATATCTTGTCCACCTTTAATTAACTTTGTGCCCTTTTGTTTACGCTTTTACAGGCAGAAGGGGAGACAGAGAAACACTGTAGATCGCATACAACAGGCCAAAAGAGAACATTGTATAAAAGTCAGAAAAATGCCAACATTCCTTCCATCCCTCAGGTCATTTTGGGGTTTTGGTCCAGTGAAACTCCTCCTGGCTGTCTTACATTTCACTGTCCTCCTGGCCAGATTTCCCCATGTAGGCTCCAGTCACAAGCAAGGTTTTGGTTTGGAAGCTGGAGAGCATGTCACTCATCACGTTATAATTTACAGACAAATAAAGTGCACACATTCTCTTTATTTTAAGTGAATTCAACAACTTGGACAGCTTACAGAATAAATGCAATGAAGGGACAGGAGGGCGGTTCAGTTCCAGAAGCTTACAGGCAAATGAAAGTTTTACAGACTTATACAGTGATTATGTAGCTGGTATCACACACCTGACTGGAATTAAGAGGTGAAGTTTTGACAGCAGGCAACTGCTGTATTTGGTTGACTAAGTTCAGTTTAATTTTATTTATACAGCACCAGTTCACAACATAATTTATCCTAAGGCACTTCGCATCGTAAGGTGAAGACGTTAAACTATTAAATTGTTGAGAGAAACCCAACAAATGTAATGATTCTCTTAGAGCAAGCACTAGGGAACAGTTAGATCTAATGCTTCATATACTGCAAAATCCTTGAAAAATGTGATGGTATTTTTATTTCAGTGTTTGCATTTCATGTGGCAAAGTTGTTCCAAGGCTATCAACACCATGGCTTGCAACGGTGAAATTTCTTCTTTTTGAGAAATAAGCTCTTTTAATGTCTTGTGAGATAAGTAAGACAAGACAATCTGCTGCATGTTGAGCTCACATCTGTCCATGTAAGCTGAAAATGTTAGAAAAAAGTTTGCACTTGGGCATGGAAGTTGTGTGATTCTAATAAATAGAGGTTAACTTGCTGACTGATACTTTTAATGTTATAGTTGCAACAATATAAAATCTGTGATAAATAAACAGTCAAGCATTCAAATTTGAGCAAATTAAGTAAGATTTGAGTTCTACTAATCGTATTTCCACCCATCTATTATTTATTACTTTAGATAATTTGAGCAAAAGAAAGGTAAAGCACTGATTTTCTAAATAATAAAACAAAAAATTTCCCCCAATTTAATTGGCTGGTTCTTCAGGAATTTAACAAAATAAAATAATATGTCATGACTGTCAAGACTTTTTCTTTTCTTTTGTTTACTGCAATTTAACTAATTAAAAGTTGTTTAATTACATGGAAAGTCAGAGGAGAGACTTAAGTGAATGCAAACAAACAAGTCTTCTCAAGATGGCACAAACTGAAACACAAATGCATGGCGGTGAGTCCAGAAACTGAAGACACAACAATCCCAAAATGAAAACTCAATATCTTTTTTTGCCAAAACCCTACGTCATACCTGTGCAGTTATGCAGTTAGAAGAATAAATGCTGAGATAAAGCAGCTTGGCATTGAAGGAAAACCACGTTGATAATTTTATGGCCACACCTGCCAAAGAGACTTTGGTGCCACCAAAAGAGTTCCAGCTCACCACGACATCAACTCTGCAAGACCATTGAAGTTGGTCTGCGGTGCCTGGCACAAAGACGTTAGCAACAGATTCTTTAAGTCCTTTAAGTTGCTAATTGGATCAAAACATTTCCTCCAATACTCGCCACTGCTGACTGGAAGCACCTCACTCTTCGCAAAGTCACCCAGTTCTTCCTC
The DNA here is from genome assembly GCA_900302755.1 of Chromis chromis. NCBI lineage: Eukaryota > Metazoa > Chordata > Actinopteri > Pomacentridae > Chromis > Chromis chromis. Next base: position 8,192 of record OMNN01028552.1, on the reverse strand, counting down.
AGTGCATCCCAGATAAGAACTGACAGCTCAACTACCGTCAAATACTGTACATCATGCATGTGCCACTATTAAGATAATATTCAGTGTTATTTACTTTGTAGTTGAGAAAGATTTACCTTATCGGTGCACGAAGCATATTTTTGTTAAGACACATCAAATTTCCGTGCCATTCCTGGATGGATGTCTCAGTCTAAACTGTGACAGCTCTGTCCGTATGATCCAGTCTTTCTACGAACAGCCAGCATTAAATATATCTCTTTCTTTTTATGGCTCCCTGTGGTGTTGCAGTATAAGATTAAGTCCGGTCACCTGTTGATAACAACCCTAAGTGCAAAATGCGATCCGACTCCTGTAATAAGAATGGATGGAGTCTCGAGGCCATCTGAGGGTGAAGCTGTCTGGTTGCTGCTGTAAGCTGGTTGAAGAAGACATTGATAAATAACAAGGTTTATTCGGCTTGTTTTCCAGTCCCCTGCTGAGGAGCCTTACAGCATTTCATGTGGTTCTCAGCATTGTTGCCTGGCTACAGCCTTCCTCGGGCATATTTTTATCACGGTTGCTGTGTATTCTGTGTCCTTCCCTTGGTTGCTGTGTGCGTTTTATGCTCGGACATCATTTGTTGGAAGATGCTCGTCCAGTTCTTGATAGTATATGGCAAATACAGCAGCACATTGTCTCGTCTTATTTGTCCTGCAGCAGGTTTTCTTTTTTGTTGTTGTTCCAGAATGGGCTTTGTCTTTCACTGTTTGTTAGTGGGGATCTCTCCAGAACAATTACACACCTGCAGGCCTGATAAGCGACGTGGCCATTAGGGTGGCCGCTGCTGTCATCAGTGATAATGGTGGCCATTTCCTCCGACTCTCACAGCTGGAGTTGGACGATGAACCAAGCCCATTACGGTGGTCATATGTGACTCCGATGACGCATTCTCCCTCTGATTAATCCAGGCACGTATTAATTAGACATTTTTAGATAATTGATTCCTGAAAATTAATGGCCTACCTTTAACATCCCAGTGTGAAGCTGCAAGATGGGGCCCCTTGAAATAAATCACAGGCCTTTAATTCGGTGCCACTTTAAATGGATGGTAGCTTTGTGGAGCATGACGGCCTAAAGACAACAGCCTCCTGAGGCTCAGCGGTGTGCAGACAGCAGGGCACAAGGCTGCGCTCCAGCTGATTACCTGAACCACAGGCGGCCAACACGCTGCCTCACTCCCCTTCAAATCTCTCACTCTCGCCCATGTCTTCCTTCACTCTCTCTCGGAGTGCAGACCTGGTTGCACACTCCGGGAAGAAGGAGCCACTTAGCCGTTAATGACGCTTTGCCTCGCCAGCCTGTGACACAAATAAGGCAAGTGGGCACAGGGAGGGAGCGCGCCCATCTGCCACGGCTTCATCATTCCTAATATGCCATGCGTATCCCTGGGAGACCAGCAGGGGTTTGTGGGAAGTGAGGAAGCGATTACCAGCAGTAAACAGGAGTGTATGATGAAGGCTAGCCGGCAGCCTGTCGCAGCAGAGATGCAATTACAAATAAACAAAGGCGCCCTTTTACACCTGGCATTAATACTGTGTGTGTCTCGTGTGCAGACTGAGTGAGTGGTGTTTATTAATGGATGCTCACAGACGTCTGATTTCTCATTCCCTTGCGCAAATGCTTACTGATAATGTTTATGACTTCTTATAAAGCTGTCACTTTGATATTTCCTGGCTTTCATGCAGCAGACACTTTATCTTTTTCTCTGAAGTGAGGACTCACCTAAACTATCCAGAATGCAGGTCTTATCTATAGTACACTGTTAGTTTTAGAGTTGGCCAATTTAAAAATATGCGCCTGTTTGATGTTACATAGTAAACATGCACTCTGATGCTGATAGTCAGTGGATGATGTCTTCTTTGATTTTCCAGAAGGCCTGCATAGTTGTGCGTCAAGTCAAGGCAGTTTTGATTATACAGCTCAACATCACCAATCAGAAATTTGCTCAGGGGGGAGTTTATAGTGTGTACAGAATACAATGTCCATGATTGATACAGATTAACAAAAAACTTCCAATAAACCTCTTTAAAGTCCCTCTCTGGTCATTGATCAAACCCCAAAAACTCATTTTCATGTACGAAGATTACATATTTTGAAGCTTTTTTCATGAAAAGAATCCTTTCCTGTCTTGAAATAGCTTAGATGTAACCGTATGAAGTCCCCGCCTCTTTCTCCACCCATCCCTCCTCTACTCGCGACAGCTCGAGCACACCAGCTCACCTACAACTCTGCTCACACACTGTTAAACTTCACACAATGCCAAGCTGTAATACTTTAGTAATTCAGCTATACATGTTCGAAATGGAAACCGATTGGTTCCTTGGGTTTTCTCTTGGGTTTTTGAGACTGTTATTTGTGCAGTTCTAAGATGGAAATGCTCAGCCATGGTGCTCACTCAAGATGTGTCTTCAGCATATAAGAAAACACAATATGGGCATGCTAACAAGGTTTATAAAAAACCCTTGCTTTTCACCAGAGGGGGTCTTTAAGTGGGGAAAAACAAGTGGAAACCTTAGGATGAGCAATAGACAGATTCAGGATTATGTACGGAATAGAGCAACACTTTACATTTACAGTATAGCTGCTAGATGTGTAACTTTGTGTTGCTAGCTTTGTCTGTCTGCTGAATAATGCTGAGTAGGCAGTGTTCAGTCAGTGGATCCAAGCTTCAGAAGTTCACGAGAGCACTGAAAGTAAACTAAAGCGGAAAATTGTGATCGCTAAAATGAAAAAAGATGTGCTGCAAGATGCTAAGTTGCTTTGTAGAGTTGAGCTGGTTGATAATTCTCTGTAGGTTCTGGGTTTCAACTGTTGGGAAGTACAACTCCATATGTGAAAAGTTGTAATGCCATTGTAGGGCTCCAGAATAATATGTGTGAAGGTCTTAAGTGATAACACTTGTCACTGCTGTTTTGGTCTGGAGACTACAAGTGAAAAAATGGAAAAAATTCTGGGTGCAGAGTTAGAAAGAAGTGAGTTTACCAGCAGTGCAGAATTGTTTTCTCCCCCTTCTGGCATCGAGAGTACTTCAACACCGTCACTATGTGCTAATGACATAACCCTTACCATCTATTTCTTTTTTTAGGCCTAGAGCATCAGAAACATCACTACAGTTTTTCCCTTCTTCAGCTCTGTTAAACCAATAATTGCTGGTTGTCGAGCTGATAATAATACTGTATAATTGAATAAATGTCTGGTTTAATAAGAGTTAGAGTGCGTCATCAGAGCCACATAAGACCACCATAATGGGTTTGGTTCATCATCAGCTCCAGCTGTGAGAGTCTGTGGAAATGGTCACCATTATCACTGATGATAGCACTAACAGCCACATCACTTATCAGGACTGCAGGTTGCTGAGCAAACGTCAGCTTGGCACAAAAATAGAAAAAAACATGGAAATCTAGTATTCAGATCAATCAGAAGCAGAGGGTTTACCCTACAGAGATTACCTTTACCTCATTATTCGCAATTATGGCCACATTTAATGTAAACATCCAATACTGCAACATTACATACAGTATATATGGGGAGAACATAATAGCTCCCCCGTAAGGCCAGAAAACTGGGTAACTTCTTCAAAACAACAACCACACTTTCGCCCAAAAGACCAGGGTTCACATCCCGACATTGATTAAAGACCATCAGTTTTACGATTAAGTTTTTTTTTTTTTTTCTCTCGTTTATTTTAGTTTTTTTTTTACTAATTTTTTGGTTAGGTTTAGGCAGCAAAACTATATGGTTTGGTATAGGAAAATCTCTTTAACATTATAGAAGCTTGGTGACAAACGTCATGATTTGGGTTAAAATATGACCCTTTCACTGCAAGTTTGAAGTATCTCCTCCATTTTCTGGGTTACCAGGGTGACAAATCCTGCCCCATCTAATATATGATTGATTGGCTTAAAAGGAGCTACAGTAAAGCCATAAAAGAAACGGCAAAGATACATGGAACATTTTTGGACTTTTTTGTGATACATTCAATTCAATTCAATTCAATTTTATTTATATAGCGCATATTTACAACACATGTCATCACATAGCGCTTATCATCATAAGGAAAAATAAAACAGAAAACAGAAAACCCAACAATCCAAAATCGCTTTTGGATTCCCTATAAGCAAGCAGTCCGCAACGGTGGGAAGAAACCAAAAAAAAAACCCTAAGATAGGGAGGGGGGGAAAAAACCTCTGACAGAACCAGGCTCAGGGAGGGAGGCCATCTGCCTCGACCGGTTGGGCTGGGAATGGAAAACATAATTTGTTAGAAAACACTCTTAAGTTTTGTGCAACTTATCTGACTAATGATCTTGGTTCCTGATACCAGAAAGCACCTTTAGAGATCTTGTTGAGTTCTTCGGCAGAAACCAACAACATATGAGGCAGAAGTGGTCATAACGTAGTAGATTTCAGGCCTGGTGAAACAAAGAAGTTGATTTTGCTGCCTGATTATAATGAAAGCAAGTGAAAACTGAAAGTCAACAACTAAAAACAAAACTTAATTCTAAAACTGATGATCTCTCATCCATCATAGGACGTGAACCCTTTTCTTCTGGGTGGCTCTTTCATAATGGGGGCCTTTCCCACCACGTCATAGCTCACAAATTATGTTTCTGTCCTCCTTGGATAGAGCAGTGAACCCCTGGAATTTACTAGTGACACATTTGAGTCTATTAAAGTACAAATAATGCAATACTGTGCAAGAAGGTTAGAATTGACTGCACTATAGTGTGTGCTATGGAATACCGAGGTGTCAGGAACAATTTCAGTGAATACTCCCAGTGCTGTTAAAATGTAAACAGAGCATAGGCTGAAGTTACCAAGATGCAATCAGATCCTGACCACAGATCAACCATCGCTGACCACTTGGAGAAGTAGCAGCTGAAAGGGAATCAAATTCTTCTGGGGTTTTGGTTACCCTTGGAGCTCGCAGTAGCTTAAAAACTACTTGACATTTCCTGGAAACTACTGAAAGTGTGAACAGATTTACCCTCATATCATCTAACTGAAATAACCCCATTACAGCTCCCGTTTCTTTGTCATTAACCTCTCCAGAGAGCTCGCCACCACTTTCCAAAACCTCTGTTTCTTCCCTTTTGTGCTGCCACTCGCCTCCCTAAATCTTGTGTGGCCGGAGCGCTGTGTGCCCAGAGGGGAGGGTGGGATGGATGGCAAATCCAGGCTGCTAATGTGTGTGTGTTTGTGTGCACTTGTACATGTGCACCTGAGGCTCCAGACCCTGCAGGGCGAAGGTTTGTTTCCACCAGACTAATCCGGGACAGACTTAGGGAACTGTGCGCTTAAATAGACATCTGGCTGCTGTGTCTGGAGTATTGTCCTTTACAGATTTCAGATTAAATTTAATGCTCCTCTCTTTGTTTAAAAAAAAGAGAGAGCTTATAGTGAATGCAGTACATATTGGTTTATTGTTAGCTGTCCAGCCTTGGGTGCTTGTACTTACATAGGGAGGTGGAGGATCTGAGGGAGTTGAGGTTGAATCAGAGGACAGACGGCTGAAAACAATATCTTGTGTGGGTTAAGATATTCTTCTAACACAGGTGGCTGTTGTTATTAGCTGGAGCAGTGATGTGTTGCGAGATGTCTCCAGTCCTGTCAGTAATTGGGTGTATACAAACTAACCATTCCCCTATTAGCCACACTTGGATGGGCTTACAGATTGCTCTTTGCTTCTGATCATCTACACATCCAGGTCAGGATTCTTGCACCCTCACAAATTGTACAAGATTATGAGCATTCAAACCCGAAACACTGTAGATTCAGGTCCTTACTTTTGTGGTTTATTGTATATTTCCAACAGATTATTGAGGATAATTGAAACCTAAATAGATTAAGCTTTAGAAATAGGGAAGAAATAATGAGATGAATTCATTTGAGTCCCTTCATGAATTCAGACAAGAGGTACAGTGTTCTAATGAATGAATCGAAGTAAGGCAAATATGTGTATCAGGATGAAATGGTTGGAAGATGTTTACTTTAAAGCAGATGCAGTTTAGTAAACCTTCTTGTGCAAGACTGTATGAAACTGTGGAGTTTGAAGCACCTTAGAGTCTCAGATTGGTAATCCAGTTTCATTTTGGTCACAGGTTTTAGTAACGAAACCAACACTCTTTTAAGACATTTTTTGTCTCAAGACACTTACTGTATGTACAGCTGTATGTAAATCCCTGTTTAAGTTTATTTGGGAGAGTTTTTCCTTATCTGATTCTGTTTAAAGACAGAAGGCGTCATATGTTGTGCTGATAGTGAAGCCCCCTGAGGTTGGGTTGGGGTTTATCAACGCGTTCCCATTCCCAAGATGTCAAATACTGCCATTTTGTCAAAACTACTTGCGTCTAAGAGATAAGCACAAGGTCTCCTTTGGCGTCAGTGACAGCTGTGTTGGTATTTGATGCTAATGGACGTATAGGAGTCCTTACAGTTTAAAAGATCCTCATAAGGAGGTTGGTCGGTTGGAGGAGGTGCAAGTCACAGGACTTTCACCCAAGAGAAAGTATGATTTAGATAATTACTTTTTCACTTAGTTTAATTTTAATTAGTGACTTAAGTCTATTTTCTCATTATCAAGATCATGATTTGGGTTTAAATACATTCATTAAGAAAATTAACCACAGGTTACAAGGCAAACTTCTTGTTACCTGAAAAGGAGATGCAAACATTTGGCTACAGACTCGTGCTATCTATTTCTGACATCTTAATAGGTTGATCAAACTACTATCTGTATTGAAAAATAACACTAAAGGGTAACCAGTGCATTCTAATCTTATTCCAACAGGTCCGGACAAAGTGTTAGTAAGTGACGATTTGGGAATGAGACCAGGCTTGCTATATATAAATACAACTGACTTGTATACTTGAAGTAGGTGAGCTGCAGTCTCTGAGAATCTCCACAGCTTCTGTAAGGAAGCTCTTAAAACAGGTTAAGATCATTTCCAGCTAAGTGGACATTAAAAGTCACTGTCAAATACACACCGAGTGATTAATGATGGAGGCAGAACTGGTTCGTAGAGGAATGACACCCTTGCTGAGTCTGGGATCTATGGATGGGAGGGACGGGATGGGAGAGTGACTGACACTTTATATGCTTTGACATGTACGGAGTATTACTTTACAGAAGGATGCATTAACTGTGTTCATACAGGGGCGTGCCTTTTTCACTTTCTCTCTGTGAGCCGCAGGGGAAATAAGAAACACAGCAAACAGGGCAGGAGAAATCCAACCCCTATCACTACTACAGCTGCACTCCCTGCTGAGCAGGTACATGCAGACACGTTTGGCTCTTATTTAACACAAAATTGTACAGAAAAATCAATTGTGTCATGTATGTATTGTTAAACTGCTCAAACCTAGTACAGAATGAGCTCCAGAGACGTGAAATCTGTGCTTGTTTTGCTGAATTAGTAACAAGTAGTCGGGATGTTTGTCTCCCACCAGGCTGACAATAAAACTTGTCAGCTTGTTAATGAGGCTGCTGTCAGCCGAGACAAGAACATGCAAGTCAAATGCAGTGACAGGTGTCATACAGAGACGCTCTTTGTCTGCCGCATGTACAGTACATGTTACTGTATGTCGTTCTGGGAAAATAGAGGCCTTCATTATGGAATGAGGAGCAGCACTGTTACTTGCTGTATGGGTTCATTTGTCCCTTTTGGAATGTGGAGGAAAATCTCCATCTCATCATCCACTGTATGTCTTCCCACTGTACACAATGCCACGCATGTCATATGTATGTCATGCAGGCAGAGGCTTCTTTGAAGGCTTTTTCAGATGAAATGATACCGAATCCAAATCTTCAGTGATGCATGCTTTCTTTGCAGTTAATCTGATTTGTTAGCCTTGCACATTGATTTGTTTATGTCTATAAAGCAGTGAAAGGGTATGGAAATGCATTGATAACACAGTAGGAGACAAAACTTTCCAATACTGTATAAATTTGTGAAAGTTGTCATTTGCAGTGTTTTTGTTGTCAGGAATGAAGTGTTCCACTCCGCAATCAGCTTAATTTAAAGTGAAAAGTTGCATATACAACCATGCAGATCATTTCAGATGGTTTTGAGATATAAACATCTTAGTGCTATAGAGTATTTCATTCTCCACTGTATTGAAATGGAAGAAATTTACAGAAAACCTCAGCAATTG